>VUYV01000194.1:135601-190867 GCA_008711295.1 Anarhynchus alexandrinus | reverse complement strand
TTTTTTTGTTTTTCTTCAGGGTAGGTTAACGGTTGGACTTGATGATCTTAAAGGTCCCTTCCAACCTCACTAATTCTATGATTCTATGATTTCCTACGGCACCGGTCGCACTCGAGCGCGGATGGCAGCCCGCTCCCCGGGCAGAGCTAACTGGGGTGGGGTGAAGGCAGGGAACTGGGATTTCAGCCCCGGCAGCGGGACGAGCCGCAGAAGGCGGATTGGGGCAGGGTCCCGCTGTCAGAGGAGGTGCTGGAGCCCAGCGTGGCAGGTAAAAGCTCTGCGCTTTCCCCTCCTGACTTCAGCAAGGAAAACGTTTCAGATGCGCCTTTTCCCCCTGGCGTAGAGCTCTTTGCTCGTGACAACTGTAATTAAGAGTGGAGAGGTTCATGAAATGCTAATTGCCCCCACACTCACATCTGTGCCGGTCTCCGGTTGCCTGGTGAAGGGGTGAGTGTCTCCCCGGGTCCCCAGAGTGCCCCGTTCCCCCGGGAGAGCTCTGGCTGCTGCCCAGGGCTGGTGGGAAGCTCTTGGGTGAAAAGCTGGGGAATCCTGCGGTTTGGAGCCAGCAGGCTCTCCGCTTTCTCCTCTAACCCTCGTGGGAGTGATTTTTGGCCTCGGTGGGTGTCGAATTCCCCATTTGTGAAATGGAGTGAAATTTTTCCTTCCTTCTGCTGCAGTGACTCCGGCTCCTCCAGCCCCACTTGGGTTTCATTCTCTTCTCCACACAAGTGCTTAAAGACGCTTGCCCAGGTCAGAGGCTGATGGGTGGCACACTCGGTGAGCGGGAACAAGGCTCTTCCTATTAAACCATGGGAGGGCAAAGGCAGCTCTCCACTCCCTCCTTATTCCCCCGTTATTATCCTGTAGTTCCTCCTCTCTGCCCTCCCAGATGATGCTCAGCTCCCTCATCCCTGCCATAGCGTGGCAGCTGGGAGCAAACGGAGGAGCAGGGCTGGGAGACACAGACCCCATACAAGCGAGGAGACACTCAGCTCTGTGTTCCCACCAGGGTTCTGTCTGCACCCCAAAATTCCCCCCACCCCTCATGGAGTCTTTGTGGACCGGTAGCTGAGAACCGAGCGATGCCCGTGGGATTCAGCCCCACGGGAGCTGCTCTGAAAGCCGGTGGGAGCGTTGTGGGGCCGGCTGCCGGGGCTGCGGGGTGAGCTCTGCGTCTGGCACGTGGCTTTTGGGGCAGGAGCAGGTGTTTTGTGCCGTTGCAGATGTTGTGAGCAAATCTCTAATGCTCACATCTGGGCTTTGAACCCCGAAGGCTGTTGTTAGTCACTGGCACCTCAGCCGTGAGGCTGGCTTGGGAATGAACTGACGAGCGTCTCTGCTTGGGTTTGGGGTCTCGGGTTGGGAGTCTCTTTGAGAAAGGGGTTCTCCTTTGCTCCCCGGTGCCAAGAGAGAGGCTCACCGCCTCTTTCCAAATGAAAGCCGAGCCCCTCGTGCCTTGGCTGAGGTCTCACACCATCCTGGTTCCCCGTGGTCGGCCGTGCCCGCGCAGCGCCGCGGGGCAGGGGCTGCTCCATCCAGCCTGGTGCTGGAATGGGGATGCTTTTGTCCCCTTGACCCATTGCCTTCAGGCCCGATCTGCAGGATTTAGCCTCCAGAACTGCTGGTTTAGGGGTGCTGAGTGTGCACGTTGGGGAAATGGGAGGATAAAGAGGGGAGGAGAGCGTTTCCAGGAGGGAGGAAGCAATCGCCGGGCAGAGGGAGGCGGTGGGCTCCCGCGGGGCAAAGGGGCTGCTGGACCGAGTGCTCACGGCTGATTCCCTAAACCCCTGAACATGGGGATTTATAAGGGAAAGGCTGCCAGAGCAGGAGCCTAGCAGGGTGAATGGAGCTGCTTTAATGGATATTAAGTGATTTGCAAGCCTGCTGCTTGCAAACACAGCTGTAAATAGAACAAGAGGAGGGGGGAGCAGATGAAAAGAGGCTCAGGCTCTTTAGCGGCGTAGTGTGAAAAATGGGGAAAGGTTCCTGTGCAGGGCTCGGGCAGCGAGAGAAACAAAAGCCGCGGCATCTATTTTCATATCTTTTATGTCTTCCTTGCACTTAATCTTGTTTAGCTCTGCAATTAAATTTTAAGATGCATAAGAGTGTTCGCTTACACACTTGGATTCTTCACAGATTGAATTATTTAATAGAGTGTGGAGCGGCTCCATGATCTCGGAGCTATGGCACCAAATGCAGCCAAGCAGAAAATTAATAAACACTGCCTGCCGTCTCCGCGCCTCCCGCGCTCCCCTCTGCCGTCCTCCCTCCCCGGCGCGCTCTCCTCCTGCCAGCCGCCTCCTCTCCACCCCCTTCTCCAGCCTTTCCTCCGGGGTTTCCTCCTTCCCTCCCTCTGCCGCCTTCTCCTTTGCTTTTGCCCTTCGTCCTCCTGCTCTCCCCCCTCCCCGCTGTCTGCGTTTCAGCCCCTCGGTTGGGTCTCCGGGCTGCTCTGCCCGGGCTGGAGGTACGTGCCAGGGTGATGGGGGATGTGGACAGGCTGCCTCGGACACGTGGGTTTGTTGGACCCCGTCCACGCGGGAGCTGCGACGGCTCCATCCCCATCAGCCCGCGGCTTCGTCTGCGCTGGGGAAACCCCTCCGCCGCGAGGAACGGGGCTGCCCTGCGCCCTTCTGCCATCGCACGCCTCGGCCCGGAATAAATTGCATTTCGAACGCCATCGGTTTTCTCTCTATCCTCCCTTGCTCCCCAGCCAACAAAGTTGTTCTTCTCTCCCTTCCTTTCTTTTTCGGTAACCTTTCCAGGCAACAAATTGCAGGGGGCAATTATGCCGTGTGCTAAAGAGAGCGTTAAGCCAGCCACGATTGCTGCAGAGGATGTTGCTCAGCAAACAGCGATACAAAAGCGGTCTATGAAATTCATCAAATTGCCTGTTGGATAAAGGCATACATTTACAGTGCACTTGGAGCCCTTGTGAATTATCTGAAGCGAAATCTGTTCGTTATTTCTTTTCCTTTTAAGTTCCCCTTTTTACAAGGAACCAAATAAAAAGGTTTGAAAATTGCTGCTAAAGAAGGGGTCTGGCCTCTCCTTCCTCGGAGACGCCGATGGTTTTCCTCCGTCGATTCTTGGCGGGGATGTGCTTGGGGTTTTTATGGCTTTTAACGCGAGCCTCCATCGCTCTTTTCCGCAGAGCCTCCCCTCCCGGCTCCTGCCCTTCTCCCTGCTCGTGCCACGGCTGTTGGACGTCGCGGTGGCGTTTCCCGGGGCCGCCCAGCGCGGGCGACGGCAAACGGAGGCGCTGGCACGTTAAACCGCGTACGCCACGGAGCTGAGCAGCCTCTGTCCCTGCCCCGTGCCCAGCGCCTTCGGGGAGCCGCCGCCTGCCATGCCCAGTGCCGCTCTCCTCCTTTAGGGAGGTGTCTGCTAAAGAGCAGCCTTCCCTTCTCGATAGCCAAGGGGGGAAGCTTCCCGCTGGATTGGGTTGAGGTTATTTCTTATCCTTCCCAGAGCATTTTTCTTTTTCCCGAATCTGCCCTCCCTGCTCCCCCCTGAAGGCTTTTTGGCAGGAGAAGGGCTCGGATGTAGAGCTGCGGGGTCAGGCGGTGACGCTTTCCCGGCCCCGCCGCAGGGTAGAAATAGGTCTTGTGGAACTGAAATTCTGGAGGGAATAACAGGGACACAGCAGAGAAGCAGCTAAAACACCTCTCTAATTGTTAATCAATAACCTAAAGAAATGTTGCCCTGGCTGAAACCCGCTCCTGGAGAAAAAAATAAAAATCCCCATGATTTGTTTCGTGATTAGAATGAGATTTTATTTGTCTGGCTTCTGGTTTGGTTTTCCCCCTTTTCTGTTCCTCTGGACCCCTCACCCTCGTTACGCTCAGGTTTACAGAGTTATCACCCGCTCCTCCGTTCAAAACCTCACTGAGAAACTTTTGGCTCCGCAGACAGACCGACGCTAATCTTCTGTGTAATTGAATCATCATGGTGGATGTTATTTGGCTGCTTCGAAACACTTCTGTTTCTCGAGTAATATTTTTATTAGCTTTCGGTGCGGTTGCGGGGTGTTTTGTTTTGGGTTTGGGTTTTTTTTTTTTTTCAGTAGTAATATTATTTCCTTGCTTTCGAATGCACTCTACGGCGTGATGCTCTATTGATGTGTTACTAGGATTTCTCTCTTAAAAAAATTCTCGGCGGGCGTACGGAGCTGCGCCTCCCCCCGGTCCCTAACGGAGGCTGACGGCTCTCCCAGGACCGGCAGTTAAGGGACATGACCAAGGAGAATTTCCCTGCGCTTAGCTCTCTCGGATCTCTTAAACCACGAGTTTGCAGCTTGATTTGGGCTTGTTAGCAGCTCGGTGGGGTTATCGCCATTCCCTGGGTGTCGGATGAGATTTCCTCCGTCGTTTGGGGAGGGGAAGGCAGATGTGTGGAGAGCCCTAACCCCGAGGGCTCTCCTAACCCCAAGGGCTCTCCGCAGCCTGGATAAACCTCTCCCAAAATACAGCTCCCATCCCAAGGGAGGGGTAATCCGGACCCCAGCCCCGATGGTCTCACCATCAGGGATTGCTCCTGGGGAAGAAGCAGCCCTGGATGAATGCAACGGGATCCAGGGGTGGTTCATGGCAGCCCGGAGAGAAGAGTGGGGAAGGGGGCAGGCGAGGAGCCCAGGGGGGGTCGGGCTGAGCTGCTGGGGGCTGCAGGAGGGATTTGTCGAATCCTGCCATTGCCTGAATTAATTTCAATTATTGGCAGCGCTTCTCTACCGAACTAAATAAAGTAAAATAAATAAGGAAAGCAGAAGGCAATATAAGGCGGTTAGAGAGGATCAGTGGTGAATTGAATAATTCATTCAAGGAGAGAAAAGGAGCTATTTGCAATGTCAGTCTTATCTTGATTGTATTTATAGACAGGAACTTTTGACAAGGAAATTACCTGTAAATTCTTCTTCTTTCTATTTTTTTTTTTCTTATTTTTTTTTTCTTCCTTCATTCCATAAAATAACGGGTAGTAAGATTTCCTTCAGAGTTTTTTTTTTTTTTTTTTTTTATTTTTTTTTTCTTCCTTCATTCCATAAAATAACGGGTAGTAAGATTTCCTTCAGAGTTTTTTTTTTTTTTTTTTTTTATTTTTTTTTTCTTCCTTCATCCCAGAAAATAACGGGCAGGAAGATTTCCTGCAGTGTTTTTTTTTTTTTTTTTTTGATTTTTTTTTTTCTTTTTTTTTTTTTTTTGTTTTGTTTTCTGAGGCGGTTTGATGGATTTCTGTAAAGAACATGAAATCTTGCGACCTCCCCGCGAGCCCAGGGGAAGCTGCTGCTTTGATGGAAACCAAGATAGCGGCAGCTGGAAACTCGGGAGGAAAAGGAGACAAAAATGTTCCTTGGTGCTTCCAAAAAAAAAAGGGATGGAGGCCACGTGTTTGTATTTCATCAGGTGGGTTTTGGAGCAGGAGAGGGGTCTCTGGGTCCCTGTTTGCTGGTAGGTAAAAGTCGCTGCTCTGAGGGTTTTTTTTTTAATCTTTTGAAAGTGGGGATTTTGGGATGGGGGTTTTGCAGCGGCGTTGCTGTAGGCGCGGAGGCTCCCGGCGGAGCGCCCGAGCCGGCACCCATCACCGCCAGCGGGACTCTGCCCGTGGTCCGGGTGCGCAGCAAAGGTGCCCGGGGTGCTGGCGGGGCGCTCGCCTTCCTGCGGGGTGCCGGCGGGGAGGAGGAGGGGGGAGAACGGCAGCCGGGCCGGCCCGAACGCCTCTGCGAGCACGGCTTCTCCTCCTGCGAAGCTGCAGCCCGCCAGAAGTGCCGTTTGATTTCAGCAGACATCGTTTGGAGTGAAAGGTGGCTTGAAAAAAAAATTAATCCTACTGAGTTCCTTCGGCAGAGAGAGACCCAGGGGCTTTACAAATTTATTTACAGCTCTCGTGCCTCACGTTTGCTCTTCCCCTTATTGAGAGATGGGGGACTTTGGGGATCAAACTCCACTTTTCCCCCCTAAAAAGTGGCCCTGGAGTGAGCTCACAGAAATTTAGCCTGGGACAGCCTCTGCCAATACAGAAGCTCCAGCTGTGCCTCTGAACAGACGTTGTTGTAATTTGTTTTCCAAGCGGTGTTGGGGAAATGCGCGTTGTTCGCCGAACCTCCCATTTGCATTGAGGGGAAGTTATAATTTGAGCGAAGCATGAAATACTCGCGGCGAACTTCTTGTCTCCGCGAGCGCGCTGGAGCTCAGCCTCGTGTATAATTGAGTTGTTGTAATGAAGTCTGGGGTTGGTTCTTCAAGAAGGAATTTGTTTCGAAAAGAGACTCTCGACTTAATTTAGATTTCATGCTATTTCCTAGCGCTCGCTGTCAGTATTGTAGGTCTTACGGGCCAATTTCTCCCCGGGGTAATTCCACGGAGGTCAAGTGGTGCCGGGATGTGGCTCTCCGAGGAGCTTAGGGATGTAATAACCCACAAGTGGTCCCTCGGCAGTCATCGCAGCGCTGCGGAGGATCTGAGCGCAGGCAGCAGCGACCACAAACAGCGGCGTGCCGAGCTCCGACCCCGCGAAGCGCCGGCAGCTCGACGATGCTGCCGTGTCCACGGGACGGTGACAACCTGGGGTCCCCAAGGAAACCGGAGCCGGGGGTTGCGTGTGCGTTCGCCCGGCGGCGCACGCTCTCGAGACGGCCGTAGGGCTGTGGAAAAGAATTTTCCCTGATGTGTTAAAACTGAAATGGAGGTAAAAAAAAAAATGGATGGAAGGAGCTGACCCTCCAATGCCTCCTACCGAAGGAGACAACACGCCACATGCAAAGTACCAGGTTGGTTGTGCTCCGCTGCTCTTCTGGGAAAGTCCCCCTCCTGCAGAGCTGGTGGTGAATACTTTAACGGCTCCGTAACTCATTAGCATCTCTAAGCAAATGTAAAAGCAACAAGCAAACAAGCTCCCTTTCCTTCGTTTGTGCGTTTTGGTTTTAAATATTACGTTTCCAGGGATAAACGTTGGCAGCACTTGAAATAAGATGTATTAATTAATGAACGAAGCACTTAATTTCGGTTTAGTAGGATAATCCTTTGCCGCATGTTACATAAATAGTAATTGAATATTAAGAATGCATTGAATGAGAATTAACTGCTAGGGGAGAGACGCATTCTCCCATACTGCACTCTTGCTAAACGCATAGCCCCAGCCTGGGTCTCCGGCGTGGGAAAGCCGGATTCAAAGGCTCTGAAAGTCAATGCAGAAACTGCTCTGAAAGGCGTGTGGAGCACAGGGTGAGAAAATCAGGATTAGGCTATTGTTCTTTACCGGTCCGTGGCCTGACATGAGGCTCAGCTGAACAGGAGGGACCTCCTTGCGTTGACTTTGAGAGCAGCTGGATCATTTACCAGGTGAAACCTAGCCATCGCCCTAAATACACACCTAGGATAAATATCATCACTAGTGGGGGGGATCAACAGGTCTGGAGGTGAAGGGCTGCTTTAGTCGTTACCCAGAGCCATGGGGTGCTCTGCTATGTAGAGCTCAACAGCTTTGCCAGGTCTGGAAAGCGTCAGACCCAGCAAGGAGAGGGGGACTGAACACCGGCGTTGGGCAGGATGGGACCTTGACACATCTTCTTTGGAGCTTGAGCTGGGGAAGAGCTTTCCCTGGGCAGTGTGCCCCTCGGCCCCTGCGTCGCCCCGATCTCCTCCTGCCCCACCGACTAGAGTAACCACGGGAAACGCAGTCCTGCGTCCTGGCTCGCTCTCGGAGGGGAATCTGCCACCTTCATTTTATTCTGGGATTTATTTATTGCCGCTCACTCAATTACATTATTGCAAAGTGTGAGTGATAAAACCCTTAAATTACTTATAGCTCATCCTTGTTTAAGGGAATAATTAGTGTGCTTCTAAACAGGGAGCAATTCTTCACAATGGGAAATTTAGTCTTTAAGGCGATTTCCCCTGTAACTTATGCTACATAATTTAGCGCTGATTACACAAGTCTTTTATTCCGTCTGGCCCTAAAACTCTCCCTCCTTCCCATGCCAGTTTACCTCGGCGCTGCGGGTCGTTGCACACCGAAGGTGCTGCAGGTCCTGCTGAGGGCTGTGCTGAGGGCTGTTCCAGCAACTGGTGGCAGGGCAGGGAAGCAACATCGGGTCCCTTAAGTTCTCTATCGATGGAGCAGCGAACAGAATCACGGAATGGTCGGGGTTGGAGGGGAGAATGGTTGGGGTTGGAAAGGAGAATGGTCAGGGTTGGAAGGGAGAATGGTCAGGGTTGGAGGGGAGAATGGTCAGGGTTGGAGGGGAGAATGGTCAGGGTTGGAGGGGAGAAAGGTCGGGGTTGGAAAGGAGAGTGGTCGGGGTTGGAGGGGAGAATGGTCGGGGTTGGAAGGGAGAGTGGTTGGGGTTGGAAGGGATGGCAACCCCGAGGTGCATCCCTGTGCTGTGCCCCCCCGCAGCAGCCATGCCACCTCCACCAAAACCCCAAGCGCATCTTCTCTTGGCTAACCCCACCCTGCCACTGGAAGTCAAGTTGACCACAGGGTTTTTCTAGCTCTTATTTTAACTATTTTTATCCCTGGCCAGCAAAACTGCCTCAAACCTCAGCCGTTTGCCCATGTCACTGCAGCCCGTCCGGGTGATTTATGCAGCCGAGGAGAGGGAGGTTATTTAGCAATTGTTTCAAAACCAGGTGCAGGGGAGGAGGTGGGGGGGGGATGGAGACATATTTCATTTGTGATTGGGATCCTGCCGCCTGGGAGAGGCACAGTGACAGGGAGGGAGAGCGGCTGTAATTCATCTCCCGGGCTGGGAGGAGCGGGAGCCTGAAAGCAAACCTTGTGGCAGGAGTTTGGAGCGTCTCCGTTCCAGCTGGGGACGATGGCTCAGCTGGCAAAAGGGGATTTTGGATGGGAGGAGAGGTGACAACCCCACAGCGGGGGGGTGGGGGGGACCGAGCCGGGGGAGCCTCTGCCCCGACCCGGTGCTGCTGTTCTGCGCTGAGGCCGGGAGCGGGAGACTCACGGCAGTTTTCTGCAGTGAGGCAGAGCGCAGCGATTTCCAGTGCAACCCAATTCTCCCTCTACGTTAATTAAATGGGACAGGAACACGGACCTGGCTCCTCTGAATAAGAAATCAACTGGAAGGTGGCTCCTCTCCCGAGCCCTGCTGCTTCAGCAACCGGACTGGGGAGGAGGAGGGAGGAGACGAATATCCCCGGATTAAATTTAATGAAAATAAATATATCAGCTCTGCTAGCAGCAGACGGGGCCCCGTTTAGGGAACAGCAAGTCCAGCTCATTCTTCAGGAGCTGGAACTTTTGGCGCTGGCTCAGAGCCCGCTCGGTGGCTTTGCACAACGTGTTTCGGGAGGTGCGGGAGCGCTGCCTGGGAGGTGGGTGAGACAGCCTGGGAGACAATGATGGATGAAGTAATGCTTCACCAAGCTGGCATATGCTTGACGGTGAGCCTATTATGCTGGATGCTAAATACCTAATGGTGATTAAGTGGTGGTGGTGCGGAAGGAAGGAGGCGGAGGACGGAGGGTTCGACCTGGCAGGCAGCTCCCAGTGTGGCACGGAGGTGCGGGGGCTTCACGGGTCTGTTTGGTCCTTGGGTTTGTTGTACGCAGATTTTTAAATAGTCTGAGCGAAATGGGTATTTCCATAAATAGCTGAAAGGAAGAAAGTTGTTCTCCTAATGGTGCTCTCCCAGGTTTGGCTTCTTTAGTGTCCCATCACAGCTGGCACAGGCTCCTCCCCGTGGTGGGGGACCAGGACCTGCCTGCTCTCCCCCATCACTGTTCCTACAAACACACACAATGGAGGAGGTGACCAGGACTAGGGCATGGAGTGATAGGACGAGGTGGAATGGCTTCAAACTGGAAGAGGGCAGGTTTAGATTGAACATGAGGAAGAAGTTTTTCACTGTGAGGGTGGTGAGGCACTGGCACAGGTTGCCCAGAGAGGGTGTTGAGGCCCCATCCCTGGAGGTGTTCAAGGCCAGGCTGGAGGTGGCCTTGGGCAACCTGGTCTGGTGGGAGGTGTCCCTGCCTATGGCAGGGGGGTTGGAACTCGATGATCTTCAAGGTCCTTTCCCACCTAAACCTTTCTATGATTCTATGATTCTAGGACGGGAGCCAAGCCTGGTCAGACCCTGTCCCAGCAGTTCTGCAGCAGGGAATTAAGATGTACCTGGGGCTGCCCCTTCCTCAGGTCATTAATTAGAGGTTTGCTTGTGTCCTGTCGTGATCTGCTGGACTTTGCTTAGCTGCACCCCCCCAGCGCTCTGGGCTGTTTACATGTTAGGGATTTGATTTCAGGTCCGTCTCTAAGCCTCACAGTGTCTCGTGGTGACATTTCCCTTGCTAAATATCAGAAGAAGGATGTTTGAAAGCCAGAGCGAGGAAGGACAGAGCGAGAGATGCAGGGTGAAGGATGGGAAAGGGCTGGAGGAGAAGATTAGGGGAACAGTAATAGGAAGTGAAAGGAAAACAAAGTCCAAATCAGGCCCCATGGAGGAATAAATACCAGGACGGTTGGGTGGTCAGGCGAGGCTCCTGCAGAGGCTGCGGGATCATTCAAAAAGCAATTAAATGCTTTCCTGGGGGAGCCGGCTTACTGGAAAGAACGAGCCGCTTTGGACCTTTTCCAGTCTCTGCTATCTTTAATAATCTTCCCGCAACTTGAGCCAGCTGGTGGCTGAAGGCAACAGCCAGGACGTCCTGGAGGAGGTGGGCAAAGTAGCGAAGCGTGGGGCTGCAAGCAGGTTGGTCGGTATCACACGGCTCTGCGAGGACGGGGCGCTATGGGGAAACACTGCAAGGGAGGAACTCCCCCATGAACCTCTGCCTCGGTCCCCATGGTGTCCCAAAACCCCGGTCCCCATGGTGTCCNAGTGAAAGGAAAACAAAGTCCAAATCAGGCCCCATGGAGGAATAAATACCAGGACGGTTGGGTGGTCAGGCGAGGCTCCTGCAGAGGCTGCGGGATCATTCAAAAAGCAATTAAATGCTTTCCTGGGGGAGCCGGCTTACTGGAAAGAACGAGCCGCTTTGGACCTTTTCCAGTCTCTGCTATCTTTAATAATCTTCCCGCAACTTGAGCCAGCTGGTGGCTGAAGGCAACAGCCAGGACGTCCTGGAGGAGGTGGGCAAAGTAGCGAAGAGTGGGGCTGCAAGCAGGTTGGTTGGTATCACACGGTTCTGCGAGGACAGGGCGCTATGGGGAAACACTGCAAGGGAGGAACTCCCCCATGAACCTCTGCCTCGGTCCCCATGGTGTCCCAAAACCCTGGGCCCCGTGGTGTCCCAAAACCCCAGGCCCTGTGGTATCCCAAAACCCCGGACTCCATGGTGTCCCAGCAAAGAGCAAGGTGATGGCTTTGCTTGAAGCCGTGCGGTGAGTGGATGGAGGGGGCTGGCTCCCCCACTGCTCTGCAGCGGTTTCCCGATCCTGCACACAGTGATTGTGGGTTTTACTCTCCCCACACTGCGTTTGGACTAAGAACCTGGTTGCACCACACTGCTGTGGGAGGGTAAGTGGGGAAGATGGGCACTGTGAGCCTCTGGAAGCGTCATGCGGAGAGGTTGGAGGATTCCAGGGATCGCTGCTCGTGCATCACTGGACATCCAGTGTCAGTGGGGCTGGAGAGCCTGGCTGTGCCCGGGCAGTGCTTGCTGCAGGATCCGTGTTAGGCGTTTGCTGCCTGTGGTCACTCTCCCCTCTCCCCACAGCTCTGCTGACCCACACAGGGGTCTACGGGCTTCCTCCAGTGGTAACTTGTGAGCCCGGTGGCTCTGTGATACAGCAATCGTGACTCAAACCCGAGGTTCTCATCCCAAGGGTGCTGCTGGCTGTGGACCTAATCCTGCTACGCGCTGCCAGTGTCTCTGCAGCCTCTGCCATCTATCCTGGTCACCTTTTTTTTTTTTTTTTTTTTTTTTTTTCTCCTATAGGAACAAATTATCTGCAAAGATCTCAGGAAATGTGAAAACAATAATTATTCACTTCAAAATAGCAGTTCTGGGACACCTGATCTCCCCATCTTGTTAGAAAATGAGGCTGCGGCAGACTGACACCTTTCACAACACAGAGCTGGAGGGAGGCGCTCGGGCTGGGAAACGCGCCGGGCGCCGAAGCCACTCTTTCCTCTGTGCCACGTTCACTGCGGCTGTGCTGCTCGGCTCCTCCAGAACGGCCCCGCTATGGCACCGCGTCCCCTCGGCTGTCACCGTGCCAGCTCCTCTGCCGAAACGCCGGGGCGGTGGCACGAGGCGCCGTGTGCCGTCGGCACCCGGGAGTCCCGGGGCTTCGGTTGGGGCGGCTGTCGAGCAGGCAGGGAGACGTGCAGGAGGCAGCAGGCTTGAAGTGCAATTTGCATTTTAATAAAGAAAGTTGTATTTTTTCTGTAATTTGCATTTAAATCAACCGTGTTTCATAACTGCGCATCCCTCTTAAAGGGACGCTCCGAGCTTTACCTAACTCGGGGGGAAGGTTAGGGGAGAATTTTACTCACCCGGCTGAAACTGGGGGCTAATAATGTCACTTTTTCGCTCACAGGTGGTACCTACTGACCCTCGCTCATGTAGATCAGTCTGCTGGAGCATCCTGGAGTCCTCTGTGCTCCTGACATCCTCCGTGGTCCCGACATCCTCCATGGTCCCGCAGCGTCTGTGCAGCCCCGGCAGGAGCAGGCAGAGCGGAGGGAGCACAAGGGAGAGGAGGGGGTTTGCCCGGGCACAGGAGGGGGGACCCCGTTGGCAACCTCAGCAGAAGCAGGGTTGGCACAGGCATGCCCAAACTGGGGTGAAACGGTAGCAGAGGGAAACATTTGTAGTGCAGAGAATGTAAGGAAGATATACATTTTTACAACTGTTTCTGCATGAACTGAAGTATTCTGTTTTTAACAAATTTGAAGCTTTTCTCCTTTCAACTCCTTTTGGTACTAAAACCATTCGCGCTCCGGCACAAAACACAGGATCTTGAGAAGAGACAGCACTTCTGAAGGCAAACAAGGAGGAGATGTTCTGTTCTGAGCGTAGCGGAAGGCTTCTCCCCTCCAAACGTAATGAACTTTCACTGCTGTTGAGAAGTTTCTATAAAAAGCCATTTTCCAACACAAACCCCGTGGCCCTGGGGCCCGGGTCGCTGCGTCTCCGGGTGACGGAGCTGAAGTTACTCGGCGCTGCCTGTTCTGCCTCCCGAGCCCGCCCCCAGCATCGCCTCCCCTCCCCATCGCCCGGGGATGCCCGGGCCCCCCCCCCGCACCGAGGAGGGCGCTCCGCACCGTGCCGTTTGCTTGTAGTCGCTTTTGTTTGCAGACGGTGAGTTTTCCATCAAAGCCGCTGCCGCCTTTCATCCCCGGGGAGAGCTGCCTGTGAGAACAGCCTTTTAACCACAGCTGATTTAGGGGACCAGGAGCCTTTCATGGCCTTACTTTTATCTTGAGAATGGGATGGGTCTCTTTGTAGGACGTGGATTCGAGTGCTTGGAGAGGGAGAGACCGGTGGGGTGTGGGTTTGTCCTGCCCCCCCTGGATGCTCCAGCCCTCGGTACCGTGAAGATGGGCTACAGCACCTTCACGCTCTTCCCTTTGGAGCAAAACCTGCCTGCGAAGGGGGAGCTGGAGCTGCTGCTCTTCATTCATTGAAGGGCGAAAAGCTCAAACGTTAATTTTAATGTTTAATGCCTTTCAACGAGGTGAAAGCAGAGGGAGGAAGAGGATCGCTTCCTATTCAAGCACCTCTGTCGGATGCCAGGGTGTTTGGGCGGGAGGGTTGTGGGCTCAATCCCACCCCAATTAACTTCGACACCACGGAGTGAGCCCCACACCCTCCTGGGAGATGGGTTAGGAGGGGGATTAGGCAGTGCAGCCGCTGAGCTGAGCACAGATTTCTCTTATAACGTGACCTGGACGGGGGATACGCGTCGCTGCCGGCAGCGCGGTCGCTGGCCGAGGAGCTGCAGGGTCTCTATCCGGGAGGAGATGGCCACGAAGATGTGCCCTGGCTGTCCCCCACGTACGGCTGAGCCGGGAGGTGCCGAGATGCCGCGGGGGTGCTGTGCCACCGCCGCTCCTTTCCGTAAAGGATGGGCGAGGCGTGAAGGGGAGGTTGAGTAACAGTGGGGATAATTCAGGTTGATTTCTTCCCAGACTCTTCATTTGCTGAACATGTCACCAGCCGTGTAGTATATGGGGTGTTTCGCATCAATTTTCGGCTATGCCAGGCCATAAATAAAGAAAATAAATGTTGCGACTGTTAATCAGTCGCTGCTCACCCAAATGAGTTCCCTATACATTTTCCTGTTCTATAATTACTTGTCACCTATTGCTAGTTTGTAACTTTTCGGTCTGTGATTCTGTTAGGTGGCTTTTTCCCCCTCTTTTGACAGGATTAATCTGTTAGTTGTGGGGTTGTTTTTTCAGTTTTTGTGTTGTGGTTTGTTTTTTTTTTTCCCTGGGAGGAGGGAGTTAAAAACCTATTGATTGGCGGTGGAGGTTTCTTATGGGTTAGAGCCGAGGGAAAACAACGTCCGACCAGCGCTGTATTTTTAATGTCCAGAACAAATATTCGATGATACCTGGTTCTGGCAGTGTGCAATTCACGCAAGCAGGTATTTTGCAAGCATGCGTTGATTTAAGCCTGGCGTCGCTACTGGGAGGTGGCTGCAGCGGTGCTACAAAAGCCAGAGCAGATGCTGAATACTCTCCCCTTTTTCTGTCTTCTTCTCTACAGCTTTCCGGTGCTCTGGAGATGCTGCGTCTTGCAGCGCTCAGCTCCCTGCCCTGGTCTGCATTCACCCCACGCTGCCTCTCCTCTGGGATTTTGGGTCGGTCGCCCCGTTCTGCAGGTGGGGGAGCGGAGGCAAGGAGCCTTGCTCGCAGCCGTCCTCTGCATCAGCCTCCCGGAGAGGAATCCTGACTCTCCCCGTCCAGCAAACTGGGGCAGGAGGTGGAAGAAATCCCCCGTGAGCGATCGCTTCTGGTGAGGACCGCTTTAAAATAGATAAGCCTAATGGATGAGAGACAGCTGTGAAAGCATAGCGTCATTTTTCAGCCAGGCCCTCCAAGCCAGAAAATAGAGCTAACTTCATCTCCCTTCCCCTTGCACCGAAAATAATTGTAATTTACACACCAAAGGGACAGATACGCTGGAACATCTTGTGGCAGGAAAGTATTAACTGCAGCCGTCACGTGGAGCAGCCCCGGGGATGGGTACATTAGTGGGGGGTGGGAGACTGCCGAGATGGCTTTTGGGGGAAGAATGTAGGGGAAAACGAGCACAGGTTTGTGGTGAATGCGTCCCTCGTGCCTCTCCGGGCTGCCTGGCGGAGCTGCCTGCCGCACGCGGGGATGCCTTGCACTTTATGGCCATTGAAACCTTCCCGTACATCCATTTGCCTGGCAGCCTCTGCTTTGAAGGCAGAATAAAAGACTAAATTTCTAATGCAGTAAAGGATAAAACACAATGGGGAAGTCGGTCTGCTATACAGGAGGAATAATAGGTCTATTAGGTGAATACATTTTCTGTGCACCCAGCCAAAACGTTTCATTAAAACAACGGGGCTCCTCCCTCCCCTGCTAATAAATTAACCTCTGCGAAGGGGACGGATCTGCTGAAAGGATTCATTTTCCGAAGCGAAACGTGAGCCCGCATCTCTCGGAGGGAGGGCTGTGCCTGGTCCTCCCCTTCGGGGGGAGCTCGGGGCCCGGCCGGAGCCCCCGGCACGGGATGCCGGGCACCGGGAGGGAGGCTCATATCTGAGCCTCCCCTAATTCACCTACGGGGATTCCTCCTCCTTTTTGTCTCCTTGCCCCCACTCGAGGTCTGTCCTTGGTTTCAGATAGTTGAGTATGTCTAATCTTTGCCCTGGGTCTCTCCGGGGTCCGGCAGTAGCCCGAGGGACTGCAGAGCCCACCCGAGCTGCCAGCCCGGCCCCTGCGGCCATCCAGCCGCGCCAGGACTGAGTCCTTCCTCCGATGGCTTACAACCTTGCAGGGTCCGAGGATGACAGATGTGGATTTGGGGTCTCTAGTGGGACTTAGACCATCCATCTGGCCATGAGCTCGCCCCCGTCGCCCCACACTCAAAACGCCTCCGGGCCTCGGCACCTCCAAAACCAAGGCGTTTTTGTGAGAGGTGAGTGGGATGGAAAATTGTTGTTTGTGTTCACAGAAGCCGGAGATCGGATGCTCTGAGCCGTAAACCAGCTTCACCGCTCAGGGCAGTGCTGGCAGAGAGAGAAGGGATTGCAACAGCATCTTCTGAAAGGATTCAGGTAGCTTTCCCTGCTGGAGCAGCCGCCGCTGCTGAGCTTGATCCCGCAATTCCTCTGCCTTCCTGCACAGCTGCTCCCGGGGCCACCGGCGGATCACCCATCCCAAAATGCACAAAAACCCCAAACCTCCTACAGGAGTTTCCATCAGGGCTGTGTGAATGTTGCCGAGGTCCCCACGTACCTGGGGACCGCAGCTGGCCACCCACCTTTTGGGGGCACTGAGAGGTTATAAACGGAGACCCGGCTTTGCGGTAGGCAGACTTCTTCAGGCCAGTTGTTGAAATGATCTTATTGCGAGTCTAGTGCAGCCTTACATCCCTCCACAAATTATTTATCAGGATAAATAATTATATATTAGGGCCATAGTGGATGCAAATGATTTAATTAATAATACACGCTTCAAGAGTAATTTGCAATTTAAAGTGCTGTATGAAAGCCCGGTATTAGCAATACTTATTTTTATTTATTAATTGCTGGCTCTCAAAATCTCCATGGTGAATAATTTCCCATCTTTTTCATTTTTTATTTATTCCCGTGGCTCTGGGGAGAGGAAAGGAGACCTTGTAGTGACCTTGTACGGAAAGTGGTGGACTGGGAGTCCCTGGCCCTGGCGCACCCTTGGCTGGGCTATGGCTTGTTTGTTTTAACTTTGTCGCTGGAGATTTGGGAATTAGGGTCTGTGATCTTATCAATAGTTTTTGTTCACGTTTTTTAGCTTGTACCTCTTACCTGGGAATGCCCTGTTGCTCTTTTGAACTCCGCATTTGGCTAATGTTTGGTAAAACCCCTTCCAAAATAGGGATGTGGTGCTTGTGCCCGTTCCTTCAGCACAGCAGAAATGAACCCTGGGGGGGATTTAGGGCCTCGGAAAGCCCCGCCGTCTGCCGCCCAGCCAGCGCTGTGCCCCAAAAGCCCAGTCTCAGCTTCCCCCTCCAGCGACCACCTCCAACGCATGGAGACCAGAACTCCAAACTCTGCCTTTCTGGGCTGGGCAATGCAGCCCCCTGGTATCACATCTGCTTTTGCTGCTGGAAGGGGCTGAACTGGTTTTCCCATGGAGGCAGAAAGGTGTTGAGCACCGGGAGGGCTATGACGAGGTCAGGAGGGGCAGGAACGGGTGGTTTTCCCCTTTGGAAGGCATCTGAGAGGTGGTGTCTCGCCTGACATCCCCCTTGGCTGAGCATCCCAGCTGGGCAGGCTGCCGGGAGCTGCGCGGCAGCTTTGTCCTCTTTGTGATATCGAAGCGCTCCGTATAACACGCGAGTCCTGACACTTCGCTGCCTGTTTCTCAAAAGCCGGCAGAACCTGGTGGGCGCTGGGAGCCGCGGCATATGCTGCGAGTCACTCCGAGTGCACCCAGCAAAAGCAGTCTCGGGGAAACGGGTCGGGGAGCGGGGGAGGACGGAAGCTGTGCCGGCGCTGCCGGAGCCGACCCGCTGGCGGCCGCCTCCGGGAAGGGCTGCGGTAATGCGGCGGTAACTCCGCCGGGCGGGAAGCGCGAGGGGAGCCGCTGTGTGGCTTCGTCAGTGGGTCCGTCCAGCGCCGCGCATCGCTTTGGCTGTGGGGCTGCCAGGGGTTTTGCCGAGTCCCTGGGGTGGGAACGCACCTTGGCGATGGGTGACAGCCACTGCTGCTGCCCACGTGCCAGGAGGTGCCGGTGGGTACCTCTGGGTGCCACAATGTCCCCCTCCTTGCAAGGGTGGCACCCGCAGCTGAGGACTCTGAGCATCCCACCCCACGGATGGAGCAGCGGGCTGACCTGGCCTTTGCAAGCAGAGGGCTGGATGTGCAGCCGAGACCCAAAAAAGCCCAATCCAGGTGCTCTGTGTGTCACGAAATCCCGCGGCCTCTGCAGCAATGCTCTCTGCGGGAACCATAGCTGCCGTGGTGCAGAGGATGAGTGCCGTCTCGGCATGGGAGCACAGCGGGACCGCCGGCGGGTCGGTGCCGAGCACGGCGGTGGCGGCGATGCAGCTGCCGGCCCATCTGGCAAAGCAGCTGCCGGCGGGAGCTGGGGCTGTGCACGCAGACGGCTGGAAATGGAAACCGGGGAGAGAGGAGGACCTGGTGGCATGAAGCCGGCCGGGGCGCGGGGAGAGGTGTGTGGACCTACTCCAGCCATATGTCTGGCACTGGTGATGCGCTGACCAAGCTGGTGGCCATGGGGATGAGTGGAGGTGTGTCACCCCGGGACCAGCAACAGCAAAACCCTCTTGGAGGTTTGGCACATCATAGGATACCTGGCTGCTTCCTGGTGTCTCTTGGGGCTTCCTGGTGTCTCTTGGGGCTTCCTGGTGTCTCTTGGGGCTTCCTGGTGTCTCTTGGGGCTCCTTGGTGTCTCTTAGGACTTCTTGGTGTCTCTTAGGACTTCTTGGTGTCCCTTAGGACCTTGCTGCAGCACTAGGGGGGATGCGATGCTCTGGGCAGGGTGATGGTGGGACCAGAAAGAGTCTTTGCAGACATGTAGCTTGGACCTGGGGCATACCTGTGCTCCCAGCACCGCACACTGGGGGAACTGGCCTGCCGGGGAGCGTATGGCAGGCTTAATTAACCTGATCTGGGTGCATGGGTTAAATAGCCCTGGTCTGGGCAAGAGTGTTTGAATGCTGTTTCTGTGTTGGCAAGGAAAAACTGGCACGTCCTTGTGTTCCCAAGGCCCTGGTGTGGCACAGCTCTGCCACGCGTGCCCTGTTGGAGGCCACAAACCATCCCTTGCAGGTAAAGATTTCCACGCTGGCAGGTGGTGTTTTGGTTTTTGGGGGTTTTTGGCATGGGCTCTGAAGCATGTGCGAAGCCTCGGGGAAACATACCACGCACGGTGCACATCATCATCCCCGCTCGCTAGCGGGGACGCGGGAGCGGTGGTGGACCCGGGTGCCCGACGCCAGCCCGCTCATCCCGTCCCCTCCACGGCTCCTTCCCCTGTGCCACCGCATCGCCGCACCGCTTCGGGGCACGTGTGCCATATCACGGCGTGACGAGGCCGCCCGGCTCGTCTCCACAGGGCACGGGGAGAGCATGGCAGGCGACAGGCCTGTCAAAACGCTTGGGGTTAGAGCCCGTCACAGCGGTCGCATTGATGTTTTCATTTGGGACAGACGCTGTCCTGGGGGCCGGGGCTGGCACGCCGCGGGCTGTCCCTGCTGCGCAGCGCGGCTGCTGCGGGAGCGCGGGCAGGGCAGGACCCTTCGCTCACGCGAGCCCCTGCGTTGCTCAGGAATTCAGCTCTGTCAGCTCCTGTCTTTGCTGGGTAATTTTTTCCTTTCCCTCTGGTGCTGCCGGCAGGTCCATTAATCCTCCCGCAGCTGAAGCATGGTGTGATTTTCCAGGCGGAGTTTGGTCTGGGTTGTGAGGTCCTGTTGGAGCCTGGAGGGTTGCGTCTTTCCAAGACTATCCAGAGCTCTAAATATCCAGAGACCATCTCCAGCCGTTTGGCAGGCAGTGGGGAGGCTGAAAGAGTTGGGGGGGTTCAGCCTGGAGAAGAGAAGGCTCCGGGCAGATCTTATTGTGGCCTTCCAGTGCCTAAAGGGGCTCCAGGAGAGCTGGGGAGGGACTTTTTACAAGGGCATGGAGTGATAGGACGAGGGGGAATGGCTTCAAACTGGAAGAGGGCAGGTTTAGATTGAACATGAGGAAGAAGTTTTTCACTGTGAGGGTGGTGAGGCACTGGCACAGGTTGCCCAGAGAGGTTGTTGAGGCCCCATCCCTGGAGGTGTTCAAGGCCAGGCTGGACGTGGCCTTGGGCAACCTGGTGTGGTGGGAGGTGTCCCTGCCCATGGCAGGGGGGTTGGAACTCGATGATCTTCAAGGTCCTTTCCAACCTAAACCATTCTATGATTCTATGATTTGCCTCCTTCTGCCGGTCCAGCCACTCCAGGGAGCCCACAGATCATGGAAATCTCCTTTTAAAAGTAAGTTGGCTTTGCCCATCCTAATTTTCCAGCATTACTATGGAAGCTCAGGCAGATTCCTGTAACGGAGTTGTCTTCTGCAGCGTGTCTCGTAGGAGCTGGGATCTCTTGGCTGGATCCTTCTTGCAATTCGTTATCACGAGTATCATTTACCCTCCAAAGTCACGTCTTGCTTTTAATCAGTCGTTACCATTCAGGCACGCTGCAAACTGTTCCCTAGATGGCAAAGTGTTATCCTTCTTAATGAGCGGGACTTGGGGGACACGGGAGAGCAGCGCAGCCCATTTCTCTTCATCACCACCAATAGATCAGAGCAAATCAGTTTTGCAACAACTTTAATAAATTGATTCAATTTGGTGAGCCAGGAAAAAAAAAAAAAAAAGAAAAAGAGAGGGAGAGATTAAAAAGTAGAGGAGGAAATAACATGGGATGCTTCCAGCGATTGTGGTGGATGGTAAATCTCTTCTTTATTACTTCTTTATTATTTCCAGAATCTGAAGTTTAAATAATTAAGCAGAATAAATGGTGGATGAATATTATGTTCAAGTTTTATTTATTGGTTCTCAAAGGACAGATGTGCACGGAGACCCAGGCATGGAGGAAGCTAATTTCTCCAGCGGTGTAAATCAGGGTACGATCATTAACATGAACACCATTTAAAGGAGATTTACGCCAGCTGAGGATCCAGCCTCCTAATTTTACGTGGAAAATATGGAAGGCTACATAGTTTGTAATAATTTTTTGTTTTGTCTTCTGTGCGATTCATTTATTTTCCAATTTAAAAGCACATCAGGTTTGGGGTTTTGTGGTTTTTTTTTTTTTTTTTTTTTTTTTTTGTAATTTAAATACATTTGTTGACAGTGCTGCTCACTCTAAAGGTCTTTTCGGGAGTCTGAGACTGGAAAAGCTCCGTGTGCCTGCGGGTTTGTGCTCACGGCACCTGCGAGGCTGGGCTGGCACCCTGGCAGGGGGGGAGGCGCTGCACCCCCGATAGCCGCCTGAGTCCCACCATCCTGGGGGCTGCAGGAAGCAGTCGGGACTGGGAGCGCCGGGGGCTCTCGCCTGGGCACGCTGCGAAGGTCCGGGGGTGTTTGCAGTGCCCGGGCAAGGATTTCCCAGGGCCGAAAGCTTAATTCCCGCTTAAATCTGATGTGCGGCTTCTTCTTGATAATACCCACTTTAGCAACATATTTATTCTCTTAAAAGCCCAGAGGAAAGCCCGTCCGCCTGGAGCGCAGCCCTCTGCGCCGTCCCGCGGGGCAGACCCCCGAGGCACCGCGTTGCGTTTAGGGGTGAACATCTCATGGCGCCTTCGCCGTTCTGAATTGCAGTTTCGGTCTCGGGTCGCTGCTGATCCGTCACACGCACGGGGTGGTCTCGCCTTCCGCGGGAGATCTCCAGCGCCGGGATATTTTCGGCAGGCAAAGGAGAAGGAGGTGGAGGCTGCTACAGCAGGAGCAACAGAGGGCTCGGAGAAGCAGAGGCACGCGAGCCGGTATTAACAGTGGGGCCAATTAAGGAGACCAGGAATTAAGTCAATCTGACACCTGTAAGTAAATTAACCCAAAGGAAATACGACGTTACATAAAATTTCTGCTACACGGGGAGTGACATATGGATAAAGCAGCCCCGTGAGCAGATAAATAGGTGGTTCTCTTCATTATCCAACCTCGCCTGTGTGTTAAAACCAATTAGGAGCCATCACCGGTGCAGTTGTAGCTGATGGTGATGGGCACCGGAGCGGGAAGCACTGTCAGTTTTCGGGAGTCCCCAACTCAGCTCACTCCGGGCGAGTTTTGTCACGCAAAGTCTCAGCATCGTGAGAAGGAGTTTCTCCTGCTCGGGAGAGTGCTGGAATACAAACGCCGGGAGCGCGAGGCTGCGTGTGCGGCTCTGACTTTTATGGCTTCATTCTCCACTGACGAGCTCGGATGGGGTTGTGGGGAAGTGATTTTGTTCCAGCAAGACGGGGAGAGTCTCGGGCGTCGGGCGCTTGGCTTGGGTCCCGTCTCATCTATTACCAGCCTGGAAATGAAAAATCTGGCTGTGATTTGTAGCGATTGCAATGGAGCAGAAAAGCTGTTGACACCTCTGATCCATCGCCGTTCATTTTATTTCTCTGCTCCCTCACAGGACTGGCGACGGGTATTTGGGGAGAGCGAGAGAGGTGGTGTTCGTGACCTTTTCAGCTCCAGCAGTGGCGCTGGCACCGCAGCGAGCCGTGGGGCTTGTTTGGGCAGACTGAAGAAGAATTAGGGAGTTTATAAGATGTTTCAGAAGAGCACCTGAAATTTGGGAACTGCCATCGCAGGGTGCGTTTGCTACCGAATGAAGGAGGATCCACTATCGCCCAGAGAGATGTGTGGGTCTCGTTATCTCCCTGCCTGGAAAGCAGGGTGGGAAGGCAGGAGGATGGGCTGCGTTCCTGTCTCTGCCAAAGTATGTCAAATTAATCTATCCAGCATCTTCTCTGCGAAAATTTTTACCGAGCTTTAAAACGGGGACAGTCGTCACCTGCCTTTTTTAGAGGAGGTTCGTGTGTTTCGGAGGAACTGTGCGTGGGACGGAGTTTCGCTCCCCCGCTCGCAGCAGGGGTGAGATTCGGTCCTTCAAAATGTCACTTGATAAACAGCAAGTAATGATAAACACTTATTGTTATTCTCCCTTTTTTTTTCCCTCTGTGGGAGTAGATGATATTGCTAAGTGACCGAATACTCATTTGACCCTTGAAAATGCAAGAGTCATGTTTAATTCATATCTCTTATTTATAGATTTGGGCTTCTCCAGTTTCTTTCCCGCGATGTGCGGTTGCTGCTCCGGAGCAGAGAGAGGATGTTTGGCCAAAGCCTCTCTGGAGGCAGAGCCCTGAGGACCAGGCTGCGGCAGGAACACCATCGGGCACCGTGTCAGCTCCCCGCACGCTGCTGAGGGCTCGTAAGAAGATAAATGTGGGAAGTTTTGCAGCGGGATCGCGTGGATGGTTTTGGTGGAGCGACCACATCTTGCTGCCCACCTGCCTCGACTCAAGGGTTTTGCAGCGGTGTCGACACCAAGCAAGTCCCTCCAGGAGACCAACCAAGCAGGACGGGTAGAAGAGGAGCCACGTGT
Source organism: Anarhynchus alexandrinus (assembly GCA_008711295.1). Taxonomy (NCBI): domain Eukaryota; kingdom Metazoa; phylum Chordata; class Aves; order Charadriiformes; family Charadriidae; genus Anarhynchus; species Anarhynchus alexandrinus. The sequence continues at coordinate 167,639 of VUYV01000194.1, read as the reverse complement.
CCCTGTCCCTCACCCCACCAGCCCCACGGCGTCCCGCTGAAGCGGGCAGCTGAGCCTAAAGGTTGGAGCAAACTGTGCTGGGTGAAGATCTGCCCCATGGCCGCAGTCCAGCAAAGCCGTATGAGGAGCTGAGCGCAGCACAGAGAAGCGTGAAGCCGCGAAACCATTAATCAGATTAACGAGGACATGATCTAAAAGCCACATATCGATGACAAAAATGATTGAGTGGTGCTGGACAGGAACAACGTGGGCAGAGTTGGCTCTGGTGTGGCCTCTGGGACGGACGCTTGTCGGTAGCAGGGAAAGGCGGTCCTGGGATGCGTGGCCACGGACAGACGAGCAGAAAGCAGGGACATAATCCTTTCTCCCAGCACAGCACCGGTTAAACCACTGTAATGCAGATAGCTGTGGGCAAAGCATCACAGAAAGGAAAAGGAGAAGCAGCAAAGGGAGGGAATTGCAGCCTGGAGGAAGATAAAGGGTTTAGAGAGGATGGCTGTGAGGAAAGCGATTAGAGGAAATTAAACGTGGACAGGCTGGAGCTGGAGGCTGGGGAGGGGGAATCTGGCTGGGCCGGTGCGAGGGCACGTTGCAGAGCGGGGGAATTGCTCTCATCGCTGAACCGTGCCAGTGCTGGGAAGAACGAACGGCATTAAACGGAGCAGGAGGCTTACGTGCATCAAAGGCCAGCCAGGCACTCCGGCACTGGGACCAGTTCCGGGCTGAAACCAAGCGGCACGAGAGCAAAGGGGTTGGAGGAGGCAGGAAGATGTTAATTCCTGCCAGGTGAAGCCCTAATGTGTACACTTCATGAATCCAAAGGAGGCTCATGAATCCAAAGGAGGATCTTCTGCCTCTGGTTTATCAACCTAGCGATGAAACATCCAGCGTGGCCATGCCTCTTCCCTTGGACAAACCTCTCGCAAGGGACAGACAACCTGAGGTGTCGTTAGTTGCCTCCAACTTGGCAACTTCTTCAGCCAGGAAGAGCCACGGGAGATGGACGTGTCATCCCCAGTACTTTGGTGCGCCGGCCTGGAGCTTGCCTTGCCCCAGGATCTCTGAAGGTGCTGGAGGACCGATCCTGGTAGTACAAATATTGAAGACAGCATTAGAGTTTGGGGACAGATGAAGGTGCTCTCGCGTGTCCCAGCAGTGCTGCCCAATGTGCTCCCGTTGCTTTGGCGAGGGAGAGGATGAGACTGGCTCCCACGTGCTCTCTCACTGCTGCTGCTCCTGGGATGTGCCTGAGGGCACGAGCCCAAAACTTGCTTCCTAGAAATTGCTGCCAACCTGCGGGAGCTCTGACAGAGGCAGCACCGCACCAATGCTGTTGTGTTGATCGCAGGCTGCTGTGCCGCCTCTCAAGAAGGATGAACAACTCGGAGAGTTGAGAAGTTCACCATAAGCCTTGTCTGAAAAGGATGCTGCTGGGAGGGGAAAGCGCCAGATCGTGGATTGACCCCTGGTTCTCCTCTCCCACTGCCCCTTTTCTTCTTAAAAAATAGGAAAGAATTAAATCCCATCAGTGGCTTTTAAAAGCCAACTGAAAATGTCCTTTATTAAATTACCACCCTATTGATCTAGCAGTCATCCGAAAGGGGATTGATTGAGGACTTAAACAGACGCGCAGCCGGGCCAGACGTTCAATTAATGTGCATAAACGGGCAGTGGAGAAGCAATTTTCAGAGTAAGTCAAGCAAAAGATCAATCCTGTTTTGCCTTCCATGCCAAAGTTGCTTCTGTATTTATTTTTATGTTATTTCATCTTTTTTTTTCCCCTGTCCCTCTTATGATAAGCATGTTGTTGAGAGGCAGCACTCAAAGCACAGCTCGCCACTCACAGAGCCATCGGTCCCTTCCTTCGGGCCTTGGAGAGGACACGTTTGCAGAAGGGTTGGGGGAAGCCATATCGTCTCAAAGGACGCACACCTGAGGGTGTTTTTAGCGATGTAAATCCCAGGTTCTCCATTAAATGCCTACAGAGAAGGCGGTATGCAGCAGAAGACCTGTCACCTGCTTTGAGTATTCACGTTTCTGATGAACCTTGAGTTGCTCTTCCAAGTCTGGGGAAGATTTAGGGAAAAAAAAACATCATCTCTATTGATTGTTCCCTCCCACCTCTTCACCATATGCTAATTCCAGCTGGCTGCCAGGGCCAAAGCAACCGTGATGGATCTACAAATACTCAGCTTCGCTCTGGCCCTTCCTACGAATGCTCCAAAGAGAGCCCGTGGACATGGCTGAAGCATGGGACAGAGGAAACCATTTGAAGACAAATCACTGCTCTGTGTCTGGTTGCTCTGTGAGTAAACCGTGAGAAATACTCTGGGTGTTGTTTTTTTTTCTTTAGACTTAGCAAGAATCCTCATAAGAAATTCTGGTCTCTGAAGGCCTCCAGCCCAGCTCCGCTGGCTCCAGGGCTTTGCTTCTGATCTCCCGTAAGCCAGAGGTAGGTGGCATCGCGCCACGCATGTAAAGGGCATCACTTGGGCTTTGAAGCAGTCTAAGGAGAGCGCAGAGCCAGGCTGCCGAGCCCCGGCACGTGGGGAAGCCTGAGCTAAGGCATTTCGTGGCTCCAGGCTGACCTGAACCGCAGACCTGGTGAGCTGGAGGTGCTGAGGTTTCTCTGTGCCTGATGCACCGCCAGTGCAGTCCCACCAGGTCCTTCCCTGGGGAGCCAACGGGACTTCACAGCACTGACACTGGGGACTGTGAGTATACTGGTGGACACACTGGGGCAGAACTGGACCCAGTCCCCTGCTGTGGTTTCTGTTCATAGAGCTTTTGTTAAGCAGCGGCTGAAACTCCTGCATCTCTGGCAAGCAGCCGAATGGGAATTTTCTGGGGTGAAGGACTCTTGATCTACTGCACTTGGGGAATATGGGCTCAAAAACATCCATGTGAGCTCTTCTACCTTCTTTTCACTCTTGCCTTTGTCCTCTGCTCCTCCAGGTTGGGTGGATGTGGGGTCCCCAAGATCTGCATGGTTTGGACACGTGGAGAAGGACGCTTTCCCCCGAAGCTGAGCAGTCTCCTCCTGTCCCACCAGACTCAGCCGTCCCCTCGTGCTGCTGCTGCTCCGTGTGACAACGTGACTTTGTGCGTCTCCTCCTGCGGGAAGGGGGGGACCACGTCCTGACCTGGCATCACTGGTGAGTCACCATGGCAGATAACCTCCCCTGGCCTTAATGGCACGGCCCTGGCGCTCGCAGCTCCTTCCCCGGAGGTAAAGCCATAATTAGCAGGCGCTCGTTGCAAAGGTTGGGTCCGAGGGGCTTTTCCTGGCTCTTACGTCTGAAGAAGCCTTTTGTTATGTGGATGGAGAAGTGTTATTCCTCTTCCCCTTTGCAAACTTCGAGATTTCCTCTCCCGGATGGGCTGTGCCATGTGGAGGGGTGAGGGTGCCCTGGGGTTCGCTCTCCTCCTCCTCCTCCTCCTCCTCCTCCTCCTCCTCCTCCTCCTTCTCCTCCCTGGGGAAAAACAGTTGGAGCCGCTCATGGCACAGGGAGGAGGGGGCAGGAGGAAGCGATAAGGGGGACCATGGCGGGGACCATGGGATGAGAGCTGGAGGGATTCGTTCAGTCCATATCTGTACAGTCCAGTGATTTAGGAGCCAAAAAAGAGCTGGTGGGGCAGCAGGAGCGCAGCCCCTCTCCCAGGTCTTGGGTCAGGGTGGAGGGGGGTGAGCGGAGCGGGGGGTCGGGGGTCCCGACCCATCTCCTCCCTCAGCCTGCAGGGCCCGTGGGGGGCGGCGCAGAGGAAAGGGAGCTGGCGGCGCCTTTTCCCTCTCTCACCTGTGCCATACAGTCACTTTTGAGGAAGATAAATTATTGAATGAGTGAAATCTTCTGTAAAAAGTAATAAAAATATATCTTCAATTAGAATGCGCTGGGGCTCTTTACAGCACCTGAATGGGAGCTGCTCCTGCAGCAGACAGAGACCTCTCATCTCCTTTTCCTTTTCTTTTTTCTTTTTTTTTTTTTCCTTTTTTTTTCCTCCTTTTTTTTCTCCCCAAGATCGCTGTTTCTTCCCTGCTCAAGAATAGCTGTGCAGGAATAGATCCGCACCCCAGCAGCGGGCAGGAGCTGCGCCAGCGGGGGAGAACGGATGATGTCTTTTAAACCAAGAACTGGTCAGCAGTGAAAAAGGGTTTTTTTTGTGTGTGTGTTTGTTTTTTAATTTTTAATAGCTCTGCTTTTTGGATTTTTGGAGCCAGTATTTTATTTTACTGCGTTACTTTGTCCCTGGTAGTACAGGCTGAAATTTAATGTGATTCTGTGTTAATAAAAGAATATTCATTCTTTGTCTCTTACTTCTTCTTCCTTTGGTAATAATCAAATAAGTAGAGCATGTCATTAACGCGCTGTGAGCACCGGAGCGCGCCTGGGTGCGATGTGGCCCCCGTCGTTGGTGTGATGGCCAATGTTTGCATTCCTTTTCCCTGTGTCTTTACAGCTGTTGGGTGTTTTTTTTTTTCTCCCCAAAAGGCGGTCGCTGCAGCATCCCCACCACTCCGCGACAGTGACGCTGAGCACTTGGCTTTGTGCTCCTCTTCTTCACCTGGCGGCTCTTGAGATCTATCCAGCGCCCTTCCAACCGCCTCGGGCAGCCGGAGGCGCGGGACGGTGAGTGCCGGGGTGCGGATTTAGATGCTGCCCATCACCCAGCAGCCTGGCAAAGGTCCATAGCTGCAGGAGCACCAAGCAAAGTCAGTGCTGGGGGCAAACCCCTCTGCCGGGATCTCCTTGGCGTGCTGAGATCATCCCAACCGCTCCTGCGATGGCAAACAACCGAACTGCCTCCCTTCCTAAGGGTGTCCTCTCCAAAGCGCCTCCAAAGCAGCATCACAGCCCTTCCAGGACTGTAAATTTGGGGGGCAGGGGGAAAGAAGTGATTTATATGTATGGTTGGGATTTTATTTGCATTTTAAATCACACTCTCTGCTAAACTAATGGACCCCCTATTTATAGATGACTCCAACATAAAGTGACTGCTAATTACTACAATTAATATAGCGTTAAAGGCTTGCCAGCCAACTCCACTGCAACTTGTATCGCCTACTCATTTTCAATTAAGGCACATTGACAAGTAAAATACGCAGTTATTAAGAGCAGAGCCCTGTTGTGTAATTACATTTTTCTAAGGTCATTAATCTCCTGCAACATTCAGTTTTGCACCCAATGGCCGGCGTGGGGGCAGTTTTGAGGGACAGCCCAGCAGGGGACAGCGGTAGCATTTGGGGAAAGTAAAGGTGAGATCTTTTTGTTTCACTATGCCTTTAGGCTCGGGGGGTGCGCATCCTTGGATGGGCATCCTTGGATAACCCACGGGACCATCGTGTCTGGGACCAACGGGTGCTCCACGAAGCGGCCCGTCCCTGCCGTGCTGCGCCCCGGGGTGCTCTGGCTGCCTGCGAGATCCTTCTGCATTAGGGTGAGGCAGAAAAGCCCCGCAGGTGGGGCTGTCCTACTTTAATCAAGTTTCCATGTTTCATCCCCATATTTATTGTTATCATCCTCTACAACTACCTGAAAGGAGGGAGTAGAGAGGTGGGGGCCGACCTCTTCTCCCTGGTGACAAGTGATAGGATGAGAGGAAATGGGTTCAAGTTATGCCGGGTGAGGTTTAGATTGGATATTAGGAAACATTTTGTCACTGAAAGGGTTATTAAACATTGGAAGAGGCTGCCCAGGGAGGGGGTGGATTCGCCATCCCTGGAGGTGTTTAAAAAAAGGGGTAGAGGTGGTACTTGGGGACGTGGTTTAGAAGGGGTTTTGTCAGGGTAGGGTAATGGTTGGACTTGATGATCTTAAAGGTCCCTTCCAACCTCAGTGATTCTATGATTTCCCGAGCTCTTTGGAGACACCCAGGCTGGACTGCCTGTTCGATAGGGCTTTTTCCTCCCCCATGACCAGGGAACAGGACGGGAAGGGCTCTGGGCTGTACCCTGTGCACTTTTTGGGGCCAGAGGGAGAGCAGAGGAGTTGGGGGGATGGAGCATCCTCTGCACTCTCCCTGCTGGGGAGCCAAGCAGTGTCCTCCTGGGCCAGGGATTACGGCGAATGCCAAAACCAATGCTGAATCCTCATGTTAAATCTGTGTACGTTAAGTCAAGCCCCCAGCAGCACAGCCCTGGGTCCAAGCCTTGCCTGTTTGATGCTTTGTGTACTTTTTGGCTGAGTCCTGGTAAAGGCGCTACCGGCCATGGATGGAGCAACCGCTCTGTAAAGCGAAAGGAGAATAAATAAAGCAAAGTCAGTATAAAAAAAAGAGGCTTAACTGCAAACAAGCAAGCAAACACCCAGAGCGGCGAAGGAGCATCAGCTCCCTAATGCCTCCAGCAGCAGCTGGTGAAATCATGCGCAAAATATTGCAGCATTAGGGCACGCGCGGCGACAAGGTGTAGCGCTGTGATTATAATAAAGACAGACACGGGCCTTTAACACTTTCAGGCTGATGCTTTGATTGACTGCCCGAGACCTGGTGCTGACAAAGCAGCCGGAGCCTGCTGATTGCCGGCGTCTGCCTGCTGCGGGCAGCGGGGTGGGAGCGCTGGGGAGGGGGTCGGTGCCCGCGTGGGGGTCCCCCTGTTGCTGGCTGCCCACTGGGCGAGCTGCTGGGGGGAAGCTCGGATGTGCCGTGCGAGGCTCAGGGTCTAACCCCGCTCCCACCCGTCCCATGGGTACCCAAGAGCTAAAACTTTTCAGCTGCTCCTCAGCACCCCGCAACAAAGTCCTTTGAAAGCTTTGCAGGTCTTGCCTGGTTTACGGGTGTTTTTGGTTTTCTTGGAGCTGAAGCTGCTTCTCTGAGCTCCGTCTCCTCCCTTTAGTCCATGGTTTGGGTTTTGCCTCTGGACGCTCTGGGGTTCTGCATCTCCTCCAACTCCCTGGGCACTTTCTGAGCCAGAACTATTCGCCACGGCAGCTGCTCATCTGTGTCTAGCCAGGGATTACAGCACTCCACCGATTCCCATAACCCCAGGGTTAAAGCACCCGGTATGGCCCTTGGCACTGAACAGCAGTAAATCTCTGGGTCCTTGTTTGCCTCTGGCTTTATGGCCAGCACGGGGGAACAGCCGGGGCCACGTGCGAGGAATGAAGGTGTCTGAGGAACTCCATGCAGAGGGATGGCCAGCAGCACGTGGTGTTCGTTTGGGCCTTGGGACGCCTTTCTGCTGCTCCCTGGAAGGGGATGGCTTCTGCCTCGGATGGCAGGACCTCATCCTGTGATGGCAGGACCTCATCCAACCCTCGCTCACCACATGGGGTTTTTTGATGTTGCAAAAGCCGAATGCAGTGGGCATTTGTAGGGACTGCCCTGTGGGGCAGGACTACTGTACGAAATAGGCTGGATGCTCCAGTGTCTCCCCTGCAAACGCCCCGTCTTGCAGAGATGTCCCGTGGGAGCTGGACACATGGCTCTCCCCACAGCTCAGCAGAAACTCCCCCAAACCCCACGGCCCTTACCAGATGGCTGCCCCCTTCGCTCCCCATCCCCAGCACGGTCCTGGTGTTTCTGAGGACTGGAGCAGCCCAGCCGTGGCCACCGCGGCGCTGTGGCCATGGTGATTGTTCGCCTCCACCTTGCCTTCTTGAGGGCTGTGGATTATTGGTGAGCCAAGGAGAGGAGCAAGATGTGCCTGGCATTCACTGTGCTGGGACAGGCTGCTATCTTGTTGATTCAGCCTGGAGAAGAGAAGGCTCCAGGGAGACCTTAGAGCCCCTTCCAGTGCCTAAAGGGGCTCCAGGAGAGCTGGGGAGGGACTTTCTACAAGGGCATGGAGTGATAGGATGAGGGGGAATGGCTTCAAACTGGAAGAAGGGAGATTTAGATTAGACATTGGGAAGAAATTATTGACTGTGAGGGCGGTGAGCCCCTGGCGCAGGTTGCCCAGAGAAGCTGTGGCTGCCCCATCCCTGGAGGTGTTCAAGGCCAGGTTGGACAGGGCTTGGAGCAACCTGGGCTGGTGGGAGGTGTCCCTGCCCAGGGCAGGGGGTGGAACTAGATGATCTTTAAGGTCCCTTCCCACCCAAACCATTCTGTGGTTCTATGAGGTTTGCCCATCATTTTTCCTTCTGCAGTAATCCCCCCACTCCCCTCTGTCCCCCCATACACATAAGCACGTTTGCTCTTTCATAGGTGGGAACGGAGGCCCTGCACGGGCTGTAGCAAGCCCAGCTCTTGAGGTGGGGGGAGCCAAACCCAAGTGAGAGGGGCAGTGCCACCCGGGGGCACCGGCACAGATGAGGAGCAATGCCCTGATGGCAGCGACGAGGCAGAAAGCCCATCCAGCAGAGCATGGGGTAGTAGGGTGCCCCATCCATCCCCATCCCTCTGGGTTGCATCCCTCCTCGCTGCTTTGTAGTAGCTGTGGGTAAGGTTTACTCAGATTTATGGCACTTTTGAGGAGGTTTCTAGGAAGAGATGCCTTTTGCCCGCTAAATTACCAACATCTCTCTCTCCTCTCCCCAGGGCTCAGCTCCATGGCTTTGACTGACACAAAAGCGTTCCAGCGTCAGAGACTGAGCGAGACAAACGAGCAATTTGCCAGGAAAATATCCTTTGGGATTCCTCCTCTCTCCAGTCAGTTTAATTGGGTGAGCTCAGGGTGGCTTTAATTGCTGTGCTCAATTCGCAGCTTCACCCCCTCCTCTCTTTTTTGTCTCCCATCTCTCTCCTTCCCCCTCCTCCTTCCCGGCACCATTTATCTTCCTCCTCCTACAGCATCTCCCCTTCTTGTTTTTTCCCCAATATCTCTTGGAAATGGTGACAAGCTGAAAGCTGAAATGCAGTTCGAGTCCCTCACGGCTGACAGGATCTTTAAGACTTTGGTGCTTCCCAGAGGGTGATGAACTGGCGCGGAGACGCCTTGGATTCGCCCAGGGGATTTGCGATGGCTGCGGCAGCGAGCGGCAAAGCATCTCACACTGGTTGTGTGCCGTTTGGTGAAGGTGGTGATGTCCAGCGGGATGTGGGCTGTGTTTTCACATGAGCCACCTTCCTGCCCATGTTCTCTGGAGCTGGCATCTCCCAAACGTGCCCCGGCATGGGCTGAGGTTGCAGCAGAGGCTGTAACAGCCCAGCGTGGGACTGGGAGTCCCTGGCCATGGCTGGAGCCTGGAAGATGCTCCCTTAGCCCTGCTCCTGCTTCCCAGTTGCTCTTAATATTTTCAAGGAGTTGGAGACCACGCAGGGTTCGTGGTCATCAAGTTTGCATCTGGCAACTGCGGTGCTCAAACTACACCCACTTAATTTGTCTTGGCTTTTGCTTGGTCTCATCCCAGAATTACCGTCAGGGCCTTTTCAGGGTCAGATTCTCAGTGATGTGAATCAGGAGCGTCCTGGAGTGCTGCCTGGTACCTGAGGGTGGTACGGCAAAGGGCTTGCCTAAACGGCTCTGGGGAGGGCTGCAAGGACAGCGCAGGTGGAGACATTCAAAGTCCATCTCCCCCTCCTTCCTCTGTGGCCTGGAGTCCTCCTACCTGTTGCCAACATCTCCCTCCACCTTCGCCAGCAGACCCTGGCTCCCCCTGCCCGGCCGGGCCGCAGCGCTCTGCTGCCCGTGAAGGCAAAGCTCATTGCCGGGGAGTTTGCAGTGCGTTTCAGATCCGTGTCTGAATTTTATGTAGTGTTTGGAAACGAGGGAACAAGCAAGCCCGCTCCCTGGCCAGCAAACACCAGATTTGTGGCTCGCTCCTGGTCCCCAAGGACACAGTGCGAGCATCCAAGCGGCACGAGCAGCACTATGATGAATGAGGGATAATTTAAAATGGCAGCCAAAGTCCAAATTCTGTTTGTAATAAATACATAAACTAGTTAAAAATAAATTGATTAGCCAAGGATATCCTCTTAACACTCTTTAAACTCTAACATCTGTTTGTAATAAATAATTCAGCCGGTAGATATTAATGAGGAGGCCAGGCACGGTGGGAGAGAAGGCTGCTCAGAAACTCCGCAGGGACACAGGGCTGCCAAGAACGGCGAGCCGGAGGAGCGGCCGTGCCTGCGGACGCGGCTGTGTGCTTCCCTGGGCGCCCGCCGCGCGCGTGGCAGCAACACGCGTGTCTGGACGTGTCCCGCCTGACGTGGACGTGATTGCAGAGGCAGAGAAGCTGCGGGGTGGCACGCGTGTGCTCGGCGGGCTCCTGCCCCGCTCTGTGCCCGTGCCCTGTGCCGGCACAGCCACCCCACGCCGGGCACGGCACAACCTCATCCCCGTGTGCGGCAGCCTACGCGGAGCTGTGTCCCTGCTCATTCCGGAGCTCATTGCATTTGGTCTGGGCACACCGTGGGCACGGTTGGTGTGGAAGTGGCACGGGTGTGTTTTCTGGCATATCCCCCGTGGGATCCCGGGGAGCGAGGGGTGCCCGCAGCCTCCCTGCCCGGGCTGGCCGACCCTCACCGCCTTGCCTGCGGCAGCCCTGGCTGCGGGCGGCAGAACTGGCTGTCACAGGCTGATAATTGTCGGGTTTCTCCTTCTTTAATCAGTGCTAACAGCTGCTGTGCCCAATGCACCAGGGGCCGCTCCTGGCACTCGTCGTGAGCCGTCAGCCCAAGACCGTCTCCCCCATCAGCCAACTGGAGCCGGACCAAGGCTGAGAGTGAGTAACGCACTGGGGGGGAGTGGGGGGCACCAGCAGCTCCAGATGGAGGGACAGGGATGAGGGATGGACCCTCTGGTACCCACCCAGGCTGCTCGTGGTCCTCCAGCTGAGCTGGTGCTGATGGTATTGCTCTGTCTCTGGGAAGTGCAAATCCTTCAGCGTGCATACATCAGGAGAGGCTGTCCAGCTCCCAGTTTAGCCAGTTCTGCACCGGTCTCGCAGGCAGGGAGAGAGCGGGATGGGGCCAGAGGCAGGTGAATGTCGGAGCGTCAGCCCAGGCGAGGAGCCGTGCGCGGGAGGGACGGTGACGGGTGCCGTGGCACAGGCTGTGCTGCTGCACTCTCCGGGACTGTATTTCGGTTCCCGCTCGGCAGCCGCGGAGCGGACGGTGCCGCTGGGCAGGGACGTGCTGCAGGTCGCTGGGGCAGAGCTGGCTGGCGGCGTCAAGGGTCTGAATGGCGGCGGCAATGAATTGCTCGGTCTGACGGGTCGTTAGTCTGACGGTTTTGCCGCTGTCCCGCGGCTGTGCTGCGGTCGCAGAGCCACATCCTGAGCCGCATCTCCTGGATCCCTCCCGTGGGGTAAAGTCCAGTCCTGGTGTAAGTCGCTATTGCTCCCATAGGCTCCAGCTGCCGTTGGCTTTCAGCTGGATCACCAAGAACCAAGTTTACTGCTCTAAAAACTTGGTTCAAAACACACTGCCCTTTCCCTCTCCAGGCTAGAGGATATGTTGCCCCATGAAGAGAGGACATCCAAGGGCTGAGATCCATGGCTCTGCCATGGGTTGCGGGGCCAGGACTTTCCCAAACTACCTCTTGGCGATACAGTGGTGCTTGCACAGAGGTTTCCTCGTCACCCACGTGGACCTTCTTGTTCAAACCTTGTCATCGCTGCGCTGGGAGGTCACCCAAACCCAGCAGCAGCTGGGGCGGTTCATCGTTACTGTGAAACAGTGGCCGATGATTGCGGTGTTAATCAGGCTCTTTACGGCCCTCTGTGAAACGTGAAATATTTTGCCTCCCATATTTTCTGCTGCTCTTTCAGCTGCCCAGCTTCAGCCGTAGGGCCAGCCAGCAGCAGCAGGACATTGCCATCGCCTTGGGTGGCTTGTCCCCTGGCTGGCATCTCCTCTGGAGAGCAACAGGGTCCTGGAGCGAGCGTGCACCAGCGCCAGACACGCCAGCGTGTGTGTTTGATGGGGGGAGGGAGAGAGAGGGCAGGAGAAACGAGTGAAGGGTCTCAACCCTGCCCCTGAACCTCTGGGGAGGACTCAGACCTGAGTGATGGTCAGAGGGACAGCGTGGGCAGGGGGGAGATGGGTTTTGTGCGTGGTTGTCACCTCCTGTCCCCCCCAGGTGTGAGACTAGTCTCTAACTCGGTTCCCAGCCTGCCGCCTCCCAGCACCGGTCCCTGCTGCTCCATCCTCCGCCGAAACAGCTCCCTGAGCTCCCGAGGCTGTGACGAGGTGCTCCTCCCATTAATCACCCCCTCCCGTCCGTGTCTGCCCAGGAATTAAACTCATTTGTCACTGCTGCCCTGTTCCCACCCCCCCCTCTCGCAGCGTGCTGGGCTCGCAGGGCCGGCTGCTTGTGGCGGCCCCACAGCCCGTGCGTCCCCATGTCCTCGGGCACCACAGGCCTTATCCTGTCTCCATCTGCTCGGAAACATCCTAGAGCCTGCACAGAGCCGTTTCTTCTGGCCCCCAACTCTACAGCCCCGTCACAAGTTGGGACCCCCCTGGAACCAGCCATGTTCCGAGGCAGCCCCTGAGCCCAGCGCTCGCCGATGCTCGCTGACGGACCAGGGCTGAGCGAGGCTGAGACGACCCATTTGCCCCACCAAAACTCACCGGCAAATGCCAACGAGCCTTTTATATCCTCTCTTTCCCAGGGTCGAAGCGGCAATTTGGCCTGAGCCGTCCTGCAGCCCGACCCCAAGCGTCTCAGCCCCCCAACCCCACCATGCCCTACACAAACCCTCGTCCGGGAGCGCCACTCGCAGAGTAACAGGTTCATTCTCAGCCTCCTCCATCCCCCTGCGCTGCGCTACCGCCGCACGCTCGCTCCAACCCGCTCTGCCGCCGTCGCTCTCCGGCTTTGCAGCACGGCCCCTGGGACCGTTCCCCCGGCAGCGAGCAAGAGCTGCTCGTTAATTAGCCTCCCGTTACTCCCGAGCATCCCCTGCAATAACACACAGCTCCTGCCTTTTAACTACCTACAAGTAATCACTCAGTCTCCAATAAAAAGGGAAGGAACGAGCCCCTGGTCGTGTTGTTAGCAATAATTTTCCTGGCTGTTAACCTGCTCCCGTACTCTTAATTTTTCTCTGCGAAGCCCCAGATGCAGTGGGGAAGGACGGGAGCCAAGTGCGGCTCCGATCCCGCCGCTGACTTGCTGCCAGCCAGCTATAACCACGCGTTCAGCAGTTCTCCTTCCTTCCCTGCCCATCCCACGCGCTGATTTTAAGGGCACGGAGGGCGCATCCACGCGGGACCGTGCAAGGGAGACTTCCCATTGCCGGGCGCTTGGCTGAGGCTGTGTATTTCTATGAAAAAAGATGGGAAATGTGAATGACTGTGATTGAGGTTGGTTTTTTTCTTGCATTAGTCCTAGAAATCCCGTATCGGCCTCGGAAAGGCGGTCACTGCCCCTAAGCATCTTATAGCGTAAGGAAAATACAGTCCTGTCTGAGACGTCAGCCTTGCCGGGCTATTCCTAAGGCGCTGGCTGTTTTCTTCTCTTGTTGCCTGTAAATCCCCGCCACGCTTAAAGCCTCTCTCCTGATAGGGAGCCTAACGCCTGAGCCCTGAATAAACCTGCTGAAACTCTCCGGCTTAGCATGCCGAATGTAATGTTCTTAGCCAGCCTCATCGCGGCAAATCTCCATATTTCTCAGGGATAAACACTCACCTCTCCTTCCTCCGTCTTCTGCTTTACGACTGATTTTTCCACCGCGGGTGCGGTGTCGGGCTGTAATTGCTGGAGGGATGCTGAGGCCACGGAAAAAGTCTCTTTGTTTCACCCTACCCCCTCTCTTGCGGGGGGAGGGGGTGTCGCACACCCAGAGCAGTTTGCAAACAGCTCTTTCTTTAACGGGAGAGGGTTTTGCCAAGAAAGGAGCTGGGGGAGATACCCCGAGCACCTTTCAGCTGGGCCGGTGGTGGAGACCGGAGGATGCTGGCGGTGAGTTCCTGAGTCTTGGGATGGCTCCCGAGATTGCTGCAGCGCAGACACGGCGATGCTGACCCGAGGAGTGGGACCCCCGCGGGCTCCCGGGCATCGCCGCAGCGGGAAGCAGCCACGGGTGGTGGTGTGAAAGGCTGTCCCGGGTGGGCTGCTCTCCTCCGAGGTTCGTGCGGAGGGTTTGGGATCTCTTGTGCTGGCTCAGGCAGCAGCTGCGTAGTTTTACATTAATTCACCTGCACTGCCAGTGCTCTCTTTTGAATTTCAGATGCAAACGGAGCTGAAATCCCCACCCTGGCCCATGTCACTGCGCTTCCCCGAGCTGCTACTGGTGCAGAAAACCAAACAGGACTCAAACTGTGCGCAACAGAGAGAAGGCTGCATGGAAGCAGGGCCACGCTTAGCAAGCTCAGAGCCATTCTAGTCTGCAAAAAACATCTGGAGCTGTGCTGTAAACCCAGATGTGTCGGGACAGGGTATGTTCGAGGCTGTTTCAGCAGCCGGGGTTGGTCCCGAGAGAGCCGCCGGGCGGGCACAGTGCTCCCAGGAGCGAGCAGCGGTCTCCCTCCTGCTGCACGGGGGCTCGTGCTGCTGCATCGCTGCGAAAGCGGTGGGTTGGAGCTGTGGCCACGGGCTACGTTTGCCTGAGGCTCAGAGGTGCCAGCCATTCGCTCCTCACTGGGATGGAGATGCTCTCTGGTCTCCAGCCCCAGCGCGGTCTGGAGAATGGGTGGACAAGGGGGGAAAAGAGCTGGTGGAAGGGGAGAGATTGGGGAGCTGGTGGGAGGAGGAGAGAGACAGGCAGGGATTGTTCCTAAAGCACTGGGGGGGGGAATGAGGATGTAAATCACCAGAATTGGCGAGGGACGGGCCATAAAGCAAAAATAAAAAGGTATTATAATTTATGATGCACAGTAAAAATATCCTGGGAACTGGGTTATGAAGAAGAATTCATTCTCTCGCCAACTCTGCGTATCTTTAAAGATGATAAATGACATTATGATTCTTCCTTATATCTGAGAGCTGGAAAATTCACTCCACCTTGGAGCGCTGTCCACGTCCCCTCCGTGCTCCGCCTGCTCCCCAAACGGCACAGGCTGCTGAGCCCTGACCTGGCACCGTCCCCCTGCCGGGATGGCGCAGGTCCCCCAGACCCGGGCTGGGGACACCACTCTGGGACGCTGTGCCTGGGGTGCCACAGCAGAGCGGGCATCTGCCCACGCGATGCACTGAGTTGTGTGTGGCCTCAGCATTGCGTGCGCGTGTGTGTGTGTTACAGGGCTGCAGCCAGGACTTCTGCCAGTGCTTTTAGGGGGCTGTTCATCCCTCCCAACCGTGGACGCAGATCTTCCTGCTTGTCTTGAGTAGCTGATGGTGTCCTCTGCATGGTGCGGATGGTGTCCAAGTGTCTCCAGATGCCATGGCAGAGCCGATCAGAGGAACCCCTCGATCGCCATCCCGTGCAGGTGCATGTTCGAGGTGAGTGGGAGACATTTCCTTTATCACGTAGAGCTGTGGGGACTTTGAACCCAGACCCTGATCCGGAGCAAGAGGAGGATGAGGACCGCTGTCGGGTGACAGAGCCGCTCAGCCGTGTGCTGGAGCTGACCCCGGCTGCGGTGCGAGGAGTTGGCCTCTACCCAGCTGAACGTGGCAGAGCAGTGTGTAAATGTGGATTAGTTGTTCGCAAGGTGGATTTAAAGAGTTAGGAGAGGAGAATGAAGCCAAAACTTTCCTTAAAGCTGCACAGGCAGCCTTGGCATCTCTTCCCTCCCCTCTGCACACAGCCAACCCGCTGGGTTTCTTCTTTGATAAGAGCCCTTGATGCCTCCGTGCCTCCAGGCAGTGAATAAAAGGCTTTAATTACCCACTGCCAGGCACCGGCAGCGCTGCTGACAGCGGGGAGGTGCCTTCTGCCCACACCTGGGGAAGGAAAAACTTCCTACAAAAGGAGCCATTCCCGTTTCATGTGCAGAAGCGTCCGCTCCTCCGCTGGCTGCTCTGGAGCCGGTGGGCAGAGCCCCCGCTCGGCCCTCCGTACCTCTGGGATGCGTTTTCCAGGGAAGCGGTTTCCCTCTGCTCACTTTCTTCCATCACCGGAGCGCTTTCTTGTCCTTCCGAAAGGATGCGGCTGCAGCACAGCAGCCTGTGCGAGCTCCTTGCGGGGCTCTGCAGGGGCACCATCCTGCAAAGCTGTGATGAACCCACCAGTGCCGCTGCCCTCTGCACAGGGATGGACACTGGACCTCTCCCGATGGACACTGGACCTCTCCCCCCACTGCTCTCTGCTCCGGCACAATGCTGCTGCGTGGCACTTGCAGCCTGGCCGTGCAGCAATGCCTCCTGCTCACGGGTGAGCATCCCCACGGGTGGATTTTCATGGAATCATGGAATTTTCAGAGTTGGAAGGGACCTCCAGAGATCATCTAGTCCAACTCCCCTGCCAGAGCAGGACTGCCCAGAGCACATCGCTCAGGACTGCATCCAGGCGGGTCTTGAAAACCTCCAGAGAAGGGGACTCCCCCACCCTCCTGGGCAGCCTGTGCAGTGCTCTGCCACCCCAACCATAAAGAAGTTTCTCCGTGTATCTGAACAGAACCTCCTATGTTCCAACTTGTGCCCGTTGCCCCTCGTCCTGTCACTGGGAACCACTGAAAAGAGTCTGGCTCCATCCTCCTTCAACCCACCCTTTAGATACTTGTACGCAAAGTATTTTCGGCAGGACAAGCGGGATGAGACGGAGCCTGCGCCCTGCAACTGCGTCGCCCCAAACTCTCTCACTGCCCCACCGTAGGGAACAGCAGGTCGCTTGTGCCTGGCAAAGCAAACGCTCAGGGGACTCCCGTCTTTCACCAAAAATCCGTCTTAGGAAGGAGATAACGAATCTCATTTTTATCGCTCCAGCTGAGTGCTGCAAAGGTGAGGAGCTGTCTGCTGCCCGCTGCCCCGTCCACCCGCTTGGGCTGGCTGTGAGGACGGGCTTCGACGGCTCCTGGATATTTCCAGCCTTTCCCAAGCCCGTCAGCGATGCAGCCAGCTCCTCCGCTGCCGGCGGGCCGGGAACACCTCCCCGGTGCTCCAGCTACAGCCCCGCTGCGTGACGTGGTCCCCGTCCCCGCAGGGCAGAGCGGGGCCGGGAGCAAAGGCAATCGCTTCGAGCAGCAAATCCTCGCGGGGACCGACAAACCCTGCTGCTTCCAGGAGCCCCGGTCTCTCCTGGATCCCCTTCTCTGCTCAGGCAAAACCTATTAAGCGGAGAAGAGCCTCGAGTATTCCCCAAATGAGTCATTAACCAGGTCCTGGTAACAGGTGTTCCTGTAAAAAGGCCTCCGAAGCCTTCAGAAACAAGGGGAGCGGGAGTGCTTGCTTTAATCATACACCAAAAGCAGATTCATTTTCACAGCGGGATGGCAAGCTGCCTCATCCGATAAAAACACACAATACCGCGGGGAGGTGTGTGCTCCGGTCCCAGCTGCAGCGGGACCGCGTGCCCAGCCAGCGCTCTGCCTTCCCCACTTGTAATTTCTTAATCTAGTTTTGGAATATTTTATTACTCCCGGCTCTCATCTGCTTTGTGTTCGGCGCGGCGCTCCTTCTCCCCTCCTCCCTTCTCGCTCCAATTAAATTATGTGCTGCAACCCATTGCTTTGGCCCAGGGCTGCTCCACCTTCTGCTCTGCCGTCTCCTCCGCCTCGGCGTGCGATGCCAGCCGGCATGGCGTGCCCGGGGCTGGTGGGCAGAAAAAGGGGCTGTGTCGCACCCTCCAGGCCATGGTCCCTGACGGGGATGCTCTCCTCTGAGGCATTTAAACCCCGCGGTGCTGTGCCTGCATCCCAAGCCCTGCTCTGACGGGCACCTTCCCCCACCTCTGGGCTCCCCGTGCCAGTCCAAGCACCCGGGTGAGTTCAGCCCCCGCCAAAGGGGTAACATGGGCCGCCTGAAAGCAGAATTGGCGTTTTCTAAGTTTTATTGGAGAATCTGTTCCTTTCTCTGCAGTTCTTCTCTAAAAAAAGTCCTCCTTTCCAAGCAAGTGATGGATGTGACAGCAGGGATGCCCCCGCCGCCGCCCCTCCTGCTGCCTGGCTCTGCCTTCCCTGCCCCAAGGTTTTCGTGTGCCTTTGTCCATCTGCCGCACCGAGGACGCTGTGGGGGACAGCCAGTGACGCTGCTGCGGCCGCGAACTCAGCTGTTGATCAAACGCTCGCCATCTTCGCAGTCCTTCCCTGAGGACCGCAGCCCACCGAGCACCAGGGACCGATGTGTGCTGGCTCCGGCCGCGCATCCCCGCAATTACCGAAGTATCCGTACCGTGTGGGAAAGGTTTAGGAGCTGCGAGTGATGAGGGGAGGGGGTGGCTCAGGAAGGGAGGGTGGATTTGGGGCAGTTCATACCCCTGTGAGGAGGTGATGAAGCCAAAATGTCCTTTGAGCCCCGCATTTGAGGCTGCGCTGTCCCGGGCTGTATTCAGCATCTCCCGCCAGCCGGGAGCCCATCCCCAGGGAGTCGTGGCTGGGCTCTGATCCGCTCCAGCCGTGTGATGGGGCTGGATGAGGCCCCTGTGCTGCCCTCCTGTCCCCATCCCCATCCCGGTCCCCATCCCCATCCCCATCCCCTGCAGCCGCCCGTGCGGAGGCGGCACTGCTGTTCCCCGTCTCTGTGGCATTTCCACTCCGCTGCTTGGCTTCCGCGGGTGCTGATGTGTTGATGGATTCACAGAATCCCAGACTGGTCAGGGCTGGAAGGGCCCTCTGGAGCTCCCCCAGTGCCACCCCCTGCCAGAGCAGGGGCACCTCCAGCAGTGGCACAGGACGGCGTCCAGGCGGGTTTGGAATGGCTCCAGAGTGGGAGACTCCCCCACCTCTCTGGGCAGCCTGTGCCAGTGCTCTGCCACCCGCACAGGAGAGAAGGCCCTCCTCAGGTTCAGATGGAACTTCCTATGGTCACGTTTGTGCCCGTTCCCTCTTGTCCTGTCACTGGGCACCACTGGGAAAAGACTGTTCCCATCCCCCTGGCACCCTCCCTTTAAGGATTTATAAGCGTTGATGAGATCCCCTCTCAGTCTTCTCTTCTCCAGACTGAAAAGCCCCAAGTCCCTCAGCCTTTCCTCGTAAGAAAGACGCTCCAGTCCCCTCATCATCTCCGTAGCCCTTTGCTGGACCCTCTCCAGCAGTTCCCTGTCCTTCTTGACCCGGGGAGCCCCGAACTGGACACAGTGCTCCAGATGTGGCCTCCCCAGGGCAGAGCAGAGGGGGAGGATGACCTCCCTCGCCCTGCTGGCCACACTCTGCTTGATGCCTCCCAGGATGCCATTGGCCTTCTTGGCCACCAGGACACATTGCTGGCTCATGGCCATCCTGTTGGCCACAAGGACTCCCAGACCCCTTCCCACAGAGCTGCTCTCCAGGAGGTCAGCCCCAACCTGTACTGGTGCATGGGGTTATTCCTCCCCAGATGCAGTACCCTACACTTGCCCGTGTTCAATTTCATTAGGTTCCTAATGAATTCCTGCACGGCCGCTCTGCACTCCCGGCCCCGCCGGCTCCAGTTGCAACGAGCAAGACATTTCCATGCATCCGCTGCCGGAGGAGCCCCAGTGAGTACCCCTGCCACCCCCTTCTCCGCTCTCCGGGCCGTGTCCCCCTGGGGTGCAGCCCCGGGGGCTGATTTAAGAGCCACAAGGCTGCCGTGGCATAGAACTTAATCAGAAGTTGGCCAAACCCACCCATCCCCGCAGCTTGTCATAACTCCAGGGGTCCCTTCTCCAGGTCGGCACCCCCTAAAATCGATGCCGAAGGTGCGGAGCAGCTCGGGGAGGCGGCAGGGAGGGGTGGTTGCGATGCACCGGCTTGTTTTGGAAAGGCACCGGCTTTGTTTTGCGGCAGCAAAGGAGCCGCGGCCACTTCTCCACAGAGAAAAATGGAGAATTTTCTGCATTTTTATTAACTTGAATTTTAGCTGAAGAAACGAGAGGGGTAAAGACACTAAGGCTGTTTGGCAGCGGAGCGCACACCCCTTCCTACCTCCCGACGGCTTCTCAGCCGCAGAGATTTGAGCGCTTGATTTCATTTTGCTGCCACCGATAAAACACGCGTCGAAGGGGAATTGCGGGGCAGAGGGAGGGAGGGAAGGAGAAGCATCACGAGCTGGGAACCAGTGCTGAAGTGGAGGGTGGGGACCAGTCCCGTCGCTAACAGTTAAAGAGGGAGTGAGCAATAAACAGGGGGGGGTGGATATTTGGCAAGATAAATGGCGCACAAAAAAATACGCTTCTTGCAAACTTCATGGGGATAAAAATGATTTAAAGAGACGCCGTCAAGATAAAAATCATATCTATTCAAGAACAACTCCTTACAAGTGTTATTAATAGTACCCGAGATATTGTTACGCTGGAAAGGGCTTTAAAATATTGTGTTTGCTTTTTGCTGTCGGCGCTGCCTGCTTTAATTTCTGCAGTGTGCTCGGCCGAGGAGTGCAACGATGCCTGGGCAGGCCGGTGGCAAGCGTTGGAGTAGTGTGACGGGGTCAGGCAAGCCCTGGTTGCCCCGAATTCATGCTCCTCAGCATCCTTGGGGACATGGTTTTGGGGTGTGGATGCATTTCTCCACCCCCTGCTCCAGCAGCGAGCATCTCCTGCATCCCGAGCTGCCCTTGCAGGGTGATGTTGAGGGCTGGGCAGAAGCAGCGGGTACTTTGCTGTGTTGGTCCTGATGCTGCTGGAGCTCGTACAGAGCCTCTCCCCACTGCACCCCGTTGAGGAGAGAAAACGGACTTCACACGATCCAATGTGAATCATATAGAAGCCATTTTATTGATATTCTACTGTCCCTTATACACAATTTTTCTATCCCTAATCGCGTTCACGCATTAGTTGATTGGTTGAAAGTCCTGTGCACGAGGCGGACATGCGACTCAATTTCTTTCCCGATTGGGTCATCTAATCTCTGTTTTTCCACCTGCTCATCCGGCTCCTCCAGACCTTCTCATCTGAATCCTCCAGGCTTGTTTTTCTCAATTCGTGTGAAACAGTCACTATTGCTCCTGTTTTTCTCCCCTCAAGGTAACTTCCAGGATGAGAACCTACAGCCAGTCCGCTTCCTCGCATGGCTGCTTCAATATATGTCCATTGTCTCTTAAGTATGTTCCCACACCCCATAACGGGAGGCGGGTTGGGGTGAGACATCAGGGAAAGCCTCCAAGCGCCGGTGCCTTCCCCGCGTCCCTTGGGAAGTTGCGCTTTGGCTGCGGGGATGAAAGGCTTCTCCGGCATCACAGACCTCCTCCCTGGGTGTTTAATTACAGGCTGTGATCCACTTGTCTCCTAATCTTCTCTTCGCCAACATCAAGGCGCCGCTCGCCCGGGTCCCCAGGCCCCACTCGTCAGCGCTTGCGGGATCTGGGCCTCCATCGCGGTGGTTCCTCCTGGCGGGGACGGGGAGCGGAGCGGGGTCACGGGGAGCAGTGCTGCCCCAGGAACTGTTTGGAGACGATGGGTTCAGCACAGCAGCGGGCAGGGGGGACAGGCTGACGTCCCACCGTGCTCCAAAGAAGTTACAGGGAGGGGGTGGACAGGGACTCCCTGCTGCCCCTCTAATCAATGTCATGGAAACTTGGCAATAGGGAAAACTGAGTCATTTCCAGTTTCTCCTGCTTCCCCCCAGCCCAGTGGCAGGGGTGGCCCACTCCACCACCCCATTTGCAGCTCCAGACTGGAGGCAGCGCCTTTTCGGGGCTGGGGGAGAACATGGGGGGTGGAGGGATGTGATGTGGTTGAGCTTTGCTCAACACTCCCTCCCTCTTCCCAACCACCCCGGGCATCCCTGGCTGCCTCCCTCCCGGCTGCTTATCCCTCCGCAGAGCTTCTCCTCCCGCCCAGACTCCATCTCTCCACCTCCCACCCCTTTCTGCGCACCCAGGGCACAGACGATACCTTTCCTCTCCCGCAGCGCTCTCGCACCTTTAAAAATTGCGACCGTGTCTCCCCTCTATCTTCTTGGAACCGCTCAACCCCGCCACCCTCCATCCCTGCCCGCAGGTCCCGCTTTGCAGTCCGTTCCCCCTCCCCTTTTCCCCTCCCCAGTCATTTCGGTTGCTCTCTCCGGGCTCGTTCCCGGCGCTTGACATCTCTCAGCCCCGCGAAGATTCATTTTTGCTGCCTGGCCCGCTGCTACGCCGGGAAAAGGGGGATCGCTGCTGTATTTTACACCGACTGGTTTGAAAGCTGTGAAAGCCGAACTGAGAATTTAATGGCACGTTAAATATACGGCGGATTGTTAGGTCCAATTCTGATTTCAAAGCAAATATGGGCTTGGGAATTAAGGACGAAGATGAGTTTCACTACAAGGTAAATAAAAATTAACTGATGGTGATATAAATATACCTGCGTATTAAAAGCGGGCATGTGTTTTTTGAAATACACTCAATTAGAGAAGCGAGAGTTTGGGGTTATTTTTAATAAAAGCTTCATAAACATGGCAAAATTTCGAGGACTTACAAACAATAAAAATACCCCCAGCTCCAATATCTAACTCCGGATGTTTACGACTGTTTAGTGCTCCTCGCATAAAATAAAAGCACCACCACAAATTAAGGCCGTTGCTTTTGCTGCCTCCTGTCCCTGATCTCTGCAGGCAGCTCCAAACCCTGCCCGGCAGCAAGGCGGCAGCGAGGGGACACTGGGACCTCCCTGGGGACGATGCCTGGCTCACCGCGGGATGGCCCGAGCTGGGAAATGGGGCGGAACGGAGTAATTGCAGGAATTAATTAGGCAGAGCCATCCCTTGCATGCGAGTCCCTGGGTGTGGGTGCGATTAAGCGTCGCGCTGACGATGCTCTCGTGGGGTTTATTTATACTCGAGGGTGTTTGGGGTGAGGACCGGCGCTTTCCAGCCAGCCCTGGGCTGGGTCTGCGCTGGAGCACTGATGTTGCTGGAGCACGAACGTGAAATGATAAAAATTGGCTAAACCGGCTTTTTACCAGCTAGATTAGCACTTTGCATATGCAGCACTTCTGGCAACCTGCCTCCGCTCCGGGTACCAAAGCGGGAGCTGAGGACGATGAAACCCGGCCCCGGCTCTCCGGCGAGGAGGGCTCAGGGCTCGCGGGGTCTTTCCCCGGCTGAGGGTCTTCCTGCAGCTCCCTTCAGCCCGGAAAAAAATCCCCGAGATGACGCAGGAGGGAGAGAGAAAGAGCAAAGGAGAGGAAGAAAAGCTCCCGCTTCAGGCGACCGTCACCTCTGATTGTTACCAAACTTCTCGCGACCACAAAACAACAAAGAAGTGAAACGCGGAGATAATTAAGGACGTAATTGTACACACACAACTGCTTAATTAAGCTTTTCCTCTTTAAACCTGACAGAATCTGCTTAGAAGGTGCGAGCGGGAGGGGAGGCTGCCCATATGCTGGGCCATCTGCACCGCGGGCGGGGGAGGCGAGACAGCCCCGGCGCCGCAGCCCCGGGGAGGAGGAGGTTGCCCGAGAGCCGGGGAAAAGAGCAGCACGGCCCCGAAACCGGCCCCGCGCCGGTGGTTGTCCGTCGGTCCTACGCCTGTGCCTGCCTGGGGTGGCACCGGCAGGTCGCCATCCCCTTTTTGCTGCCGGAAAGCACGGAGCCATGCCAGCATCGGGCTCCTCTCCCGCTTTCCCTCCGCAGCATCCTCCCGCGTGGGAGGTGGGGGATGAGGACAAACAAGGCAGCGAAGATTAATACGGGAAAGAAAAAGGGAGGGGGACACCTGACCCAAACTCCCTCTTTCTGAGATTCAAATTAAAGTCATAACGCTGTTAGGAACACGATCCCGAGTTTATGAACATGTTGTTTATATTGATTTATCCCCGCAGCCCTCAAGACTTCTTGAAAATAATTAGGGTTGATATTGCCAACGCTAGAGCTAAACGTTCATATCGTATAACGAAAATGGCGCGCCGTGGCTCCGCCTGCCAAACGCGCTGCGTTGGAGCAAATACCAACAGCTGCAGATCGCACCCTGCGCGGCTCCGAAATCAGAGGCTGCAGCTGATCGTGACACCCGGGGCGACACGTGGCCATGGGACGGGGCCCCTGCAAACCCCGACCTGCGGCTCCCGCTGCCCCCAGCCCCGCTCGGAGCGGGAGCAGTTGTCCGAGGGGCTGCGGCAGCCCCATTGCCACCGGGATAGCCCCTTTGCCAGTGGGATAGCCCCATTGCCACCGGGATAGCCCCATTGCCAGTGGGATAGCCCCATTGCCACCGGGATAGCCCCATTGTCAGCAGGATAGCCCTGTTGCCACTGGAATAGCCCCTTTGCCAGTGGGATAGCCCCTTTGCCAGTGGGATAACCCCATTGCCAGCGGGATAGCCCCATTGCCAGCGGGATAGCCCCATTGCCACTGGGATAGCCCCGTTGCCAGCGGGATAGCCCCATTGTCAGCAGGATAGCCCCTTTGCCAGCAGGATAGCCCCATTGCCACCGGGATAGCCCTGTTGCCACCGGGATAGCCCCGTTGCCAGCGGGATAGCCCCTTTGCCAGTGGGATAGCCCCATTGCCAGGGGGATAGCCCCGTTGCCAGCGGGATAGCCCCATTGCCAGCAGGATAGCCCCGTTGCCACTGGGATAGCCCCGTTGCCAGCGGGATAGCCCCATTGCCAGTGGGATAGCCCCGTTGCCAGCAGGATAGCCCCTTTGCCAGCGGGATAGCCCCTTTGCCACTGGGATAGCCCTGTTGCCAGCGGGATAGCCCTGTTGCCAGCGGGATAGCCCCATTGCCACATTCCATCCCGTACCCTGTCCTGGTTTGAGCGACGCAGGACTGATTTTTCTTCTAATACTTGGCAAGAGTGCAGTTTTAGAAGACTCTAGCATCAGAATTTGTGAAAATATTTACTTTATAGCCAGCAAGGGTGTGTGGGTTTCAGGGTCTCGGTGTTTTTGAGCTCGCCAGGTGGGGGGATGAGGAGGAACAAGGTCCGAGCACTTGACCCAAGCTGGCCAACAGGATTATTTTATACCATGAACATCCCATTCACTATAAATTAGAAAGTTTGCTGCGAAGTGCTCGCTCTCCCTTTCTGGCTGCCATCCTGAGAACTCCTCACCCCGGTGCCGGATCCCTGAGCCCTTCCCTTCCTCCCGAAGCCACAGCATTTCCAGTGTCCCACATTGGCTGTCACTGCTGGGAGCGCAGAGCTTCTACTGATAGAATGGGCTGAGTATCTTTGCGTATTCTGTATTGGTATCCGGATCAATATTGACTCTTTAGTGTTACTAATGTTAATTATCTAATCTTACTCTATTAAATCTATTTATAGATTTCAGCTTCAGGTTCCAGGTTCCTTCAACTTCCAGGTTTCCTTTTTTTTTCCCCCCCCGATTTCCTTTCCCGGGTAGCGGGGGGGTCATGGGGTGAGAGAATGATTGTCTGAAAGGCAGTAAATTGTTCTGGGTTTCTCAAACCATATCACATGCCCACTGGGATGTGCAGCCCACCCCTTCCACCCGAGGCTGCACCGCCTGGGCACGCATCTCCATCAAGCGCTGCTGCTTTTTCTTTGCAATACAGTAGTTTTATTAAATTTTTTCCTTAACATGGCTTATAACAAGATAGGACACATGTACCCAGACTAGGAAGGTATATTATGACCTAGCCTGGGGCCAGGATACACGGCTCCAGATTTAGCACACGTGCTCTCCCTATTAGGGCAATATTTGCTGTGGAAGTGGCTCCTCGGGGACAGCCCATCTCCTCCAGCGACGGAGAGGGGCTGAGCTGCATCGGCTGTTTCTCCTGACACAGAGGATGCCCTCCCTGGAGCTGCTTGGTTACTTTTAGATAAAACCCCATCAGTTTTCCAGCTCAGGGATATCATCTGTTTCTGTCCCCATCGTTCTTCACAATGTGTATCATGCCGTAACTCAGCCTCTACGGAGGGGACGCCGGCACGGGCTTTGTCCCCGTGTTTGAGATGTCACATCTCACTGTCCACCCTGCCCTGGGCTGATGCCGGAGGTGAGACGCCGGCTTTGGGATGGCCGGGATGCCCGCGCATGCAGGCAGCCCCACGGAGAGCAGCACAGCGGAGCCGGCGGGATCGGGGGAGCGATTCAATTAGGCGCCCNCGGCTTTGGGATGGCCGGGATGCCCGCGCACGCAGGCAGCCCCACGGAGAGCAGCACAGGGGGAACGGAGGTTCCAGCCTGGGCTTTGCAAAGCAGAGCCGGCGGGATCAGGGGAGCGATTCAATGAGGCACCTGACGAGGCGAGGAAAAACGAGACAGGTTGTGGGTGCGCCAGGGACGCGCTGGGAGAGACTGAACCGGTGTAATGGGAAAAGGCAAAGCCTGGATCCCGGGAATATGCATCTTTAGTGGCCGTAAGCGGTAGAAGAGGTGACAAGGCTGGCAGCTCCGCTTGCCTCCAAAAAAAGCTTGGAAGAGCCAGAGTGAAGCTGCTCGGGATGGGCACGGGGAAGGCAGAGAGCGGGGAAAGCCCAGCTGGGGGCAATGGGGCGAGGGAGGGGGCTGGTAGCCCTGGGGGGTGAGAAAGGGGTTTATCCCCAGCTGGGACGATTTGGGGATTAGCAGCAGCCAGGGCACACCCGGGGCTTTGCCCCTGATAAAGGGCTGGTGGCAGCAGGGGGAGGTTTTGCAGAGAGAGGAGCTGGTGGAGCTGTGCAGAGACCTTGGGGCTGGTAAGATGCTCTCTTTGGGTTTTGGGAGAGCTCATGTAGGACCTGCAGAGGAGACCCCCAGCGATGGGGTTTGGCACTCGCTCCTCCTGCGGTGCTGAGGCCCTGTCTGCGGGCAGGGGCTGGGATGAGCCTTTTGGTGCAAGCTGAGTTTGGCTCCAGAAGTCGGCTTTAATTAGGCACTGTGCTCAGCGCCATCCCTGCGAGCGGGGCTGTCGGCAGAGCCATCGCTCATCTCGCCCAGGTTAGCTGCGTCCCACACGCGCCTGCTCTTATCTCGCTGTTTATTGCTGTAAATTATTGAAGTCAGAAAGGCTGACTCAGCAACGGAGGCTGGAGGAAATTTTTACACATCTATCAAAGTGACGAGTCCCACTCCTGTCTGCGTTTATCGCTGGCTGTGTCACCTTGTGGTGGGCTCCCCTCTGGGCTGAGACCGGTGCTGGTGGCTGCACCAGTGACTTGTGCCTCTCTGGGGCTGCCCAAAGTGGGGCAAAACTGGATGTGTGGCTCCAGCTCTGCAGCAGGCATCAGCCCACGTCATGTATTTTGGATGTGGGGTGGGATGTGCCAGAGTGATGGTGAGACTGGGGCCATGAGCATGGATGAGCTGAGAAGCCGAGTGGGTAACTCAGTGGTGGGGTGGGGAGAAGGGGTAAAATTTTGTATTATTTCTGCAATAAGAGGGGAAAACCTTGGCCTGCAAGGGGAGGTCTCTGTTGGACACCCCCCACACAGCTCCATTTTGGGGGTGCTGGTGCCCTGAGACAGCCGAGAGCTCAGGCCTTAGCGGATCAGGACTGGGGCTGCCCAATGCTTTGGGAAAATCAGTTGTCTTGAGCCGACTGCAAAAATAATCCCTTGTTGTCCTGGGGAAATGTGGCTCATCCGCGGTGCCTGTCCTGTGCCCATCCAGCCCTGGCACCCACCCGTGTGCTCCCGGGGTGGGAGTGCCCTCCTGCGGGGGTGTGATGGCTGAGTCTCCGGGGGTTGGGGGGGGTCCCCGGGAGGGGAAAGTTCTGTTTGTGTGTTTGTTCCGCTTTAATTTATTGAAGTGGCGTGGGGACCTGCTAATGAAGTGTTGAAGATGGATTGTGGCTGGCTTGTGTTACACGGGGCTCGTAGAATAGTTAATTACCTTGGGAAGCTTGAACGCAATGAATACTTCATAAAGCAAAAGCCAACAGTGAATTATTCATTATCCATTTATCAGGGGCGGCTATGATAAACCATCTGGGACAGGGACTGAGCGTGGGCTCCCCTTTCCAGTCCTATGTAGACACAGACCCGCTCATCTTCCCTACGGGTGTGGGACCCATGGGGTCAGGGACACCATGGGGCTCCTCCAGGGAGGGATTTTGGGGGGGAACCTATTCCCTAAGGATTGCTCAATTTGTTCAATCATGTGCTGAGCCACAGCAGGTGTCTGAAAAATTTGGCAAAGGGCTGGGGAAGGGGGGCTGGAGACATAGCGAGGGAGCGGGGCCGGGCATCTCCCTGCAAGGGAGGTGGTCTGGAGCAGAACACCGTGTGTGCCCCGAAAGGACAGGGACTGTCCCCGCAGGAGCTGGAATTGAAGGTGGCAGCTTGGCTGCTGCCGGGGTGCCCAGGGCTGCCCCGCTGCGGGGGTGAGGGGAGGCAGGCGAGGAGCCACGCACGGAGGCGTTTGTAGGCGCCTGCCTGGTGGGTGTGCTTGACACGTCCTAACCGGGGAGAAATTAAGGTCCGTCCTGACCTCTGAATAGTGCTGCAGGAGAGAACCCTGGGGAAAAGGAGCTGTGGTGGAAAACTCGGTCTGTGGGTAAAGGGGAGGATGGGACAGTCTGTAAACACCCGCTCGGTGCCGTGGCCCCCGTGGATGGATGGTGCCCGAGCGGGGACCGGGGTGTCGCATCCCGGCTGCCACAAGAAATAGGCTTTGCTGCCATCTACCTCTCCCGGGCTCCCCGGCAGCACCGGTGCTGTGGGGAGGCTGTGTGGGCTGTGGGCTGCTGCCACGTGCTGTGGGGCTCAGGGCTGCCCGGCTGCTCTTGGGAGTCCCGAAATATCCTAACCTGAGACTGAAATGGTGCTGGGAGGTTTGCAGGGGGAGCGCTTTGGTTTCTCCTCTCCATCCTTCTGCTCCGGTCAACGGTGGCTCGTGCACCGCGGTCTTCCTCCGGCACCAGCCCAAAGGCTGCTCGCTCCCCTCTGCGGGGCATGAGTGCCTCCCTCGTCCCCGTGCCTCGGGGGACTTCACGGGGGAGAAAAAGCAAAGCTGGGGGGAAACATCCCCTTGACATCCCATTTCATCAAGCATCTGCTGCCATGTCCTTCTGGCATGGGCTCCAAGGGCACCCGGCTGTGCCAGGCATGTTTCAGGGCTGCTCCACACGGAGCATCAGCATCAGCCGGAGCCAGCCGAGGCTTTGCTCGAGCCCTGCCAGGCCAGGCAGCCTCCCCTGCCTGCTTGCCATGGGCGCTCGCCTCTCCCTGATTCCCCCCATGCTCCCCATTTAATAAATCTTCTTATTTTGGCACAGGGAGGGCAGCCCGTGCTGCACATCTGCATTGCACAGCTGGCAGGGAACATCTAGGTGGGATAATCCCATAAAAAAACCCTTCTCCCTGCTTTATCTGATCCCCCTGGATGGAAATGCAGCAGCGATGGGATATCCCGGTCTTTTCCCTCCCGTGGCATCGGCTCTGCTGCCTCTTAGTGTTTCTTCCACACTGAGGCGGTGGCAGTGCCCAGTTCAGGCCATCCCCTCCTTTTTGTGCTCAATTTGTAGTTTGGTGTTATCCCCCCGAAATCTGTGCTCCTGCTGATGTTCTCTAGACCTTAAAGAATATTTAACCACCTGTTAAATTATTTATCCCTCTGAGGTTTCGTGCACCCGGGGCAGCTCACAGGCCTCCTGGAGAATTAACTAGAGCCATAAATCAAAGAGACATTTGAGAAATTTCCCATTGCTCATGCTGATGGCGGCCTGGCCCCTGAAATGCCACTTGCAGGTTGGGAGCCGGGCGCTGCCACTTGCTGCTATTACTTGTTTAGGAGCTTGTTAAATTTAGAAGTTAAATAGACTCCAGGAAACAGATGAGACGCACCAAGTGCCGGCTACGGGGGAAATTGGGTGGCTGCCACCCCCTAATACTCCTTTTTAAGGTGGGTTTTTTTTCAGGCTTTGCAAAGCACCGCCATCAATCCAGCTGCGAGGGCGAAGGCAGCCGAGGGCGGATTGTGGGCTGCAACAGGGTGTTGTGCTGTAGGGAATCACAGAATGGTTTGGGTTGGAAGGGACCTTGAAGATCATCTAGTTCCAACCCCCCTGCCCTGGGCAGGAACACCTCCCACCAGCCCAGGTTGCTCCAAGCCCCGTCCAACCTGGCCTTGAACACCTCCAGGGATGGGGCAGCCACAGCTTCTCTGGGCAACCTGCGCCAGGGGCTCACCACCCTCATGGGGAAAAATTTCTTCCTGATATCTGATCTAAATATACCTTCTTCCAGTTTGAAGCCCTTCCCCTATGTCCTATCACTACTTGTGAAAAGTCCCTCCCCAGCTCTCCTGGAGCCCCTTTAGGCACTGGAAGGGGCTCGAAGGTCTCCCCTGAGCCTTCTCTTCTCCAGGCTGAACCCCCCCAACTCTCCCAGCAGAGGGGCTCCAGCCCTCGCAGCATCTTTGTGGCCTCCTCTGGCCCCGCTCCAACAGGTCCATGTCTTTCCTATGTTGGGGGCTCCAGAGCTGGACACAGTACTCCAGGTGGGGTCTCCCCAGAGCAGAGTAGAGGGGCAGAATCCCCTCCCTCACCCTGCTGACCACACTGCTGATGCAGCCCAGCATGCGGGTGGCTTTCTGGGCTGTGATTGTGTGCTGCCGGCTCATGTTGAGCTTCTTGTCAACAGGGAACAACGGGGAACGGGGACAGCAATGCTGCCTGCTCCGGGGGTGGGAGATGGGATGGTGGGACTGCTGCAGCTCCACTCGCATAGAGCGTAGGGGATGTGCCCAATGCAGAGGAGGAGTAGCGCGCTCCCCCGAGGGGCTGTCGGTGACGCTGGGTGTGCAAGGAGCTGATGGCTTTTACCTGTTGTCATGCAGACCAGCTGGGGTGGGGATGGAGCCAGGTCTCAGCAATCCTGCTGTGATGCTCGAGACCCTCGGGAGGACCACCTGCGCTTCCCAGGGGTGCGGTGCCCGGCGTGCGGCGGCGCGTTCTTCGTTTGTTGAAGTGAGCCATGTCCTGACTGTCCCCAACAGCTGCGGGGAAGGGTGAGGAATGAAAGGAGGTATGGGGAGGAGAAACCCAGCAAGGGATCAGGCTGCCGGCATCACGGCGTGGTTCCGCTTACGCCCCGGAGCTGAGCTGAGGAGGGGGATTCGGGCTGTCTCAGCGGGGTGGTGTTGCACGGGATGTTTTTGGTCGTGTGCTGCAGCAGCGCAGCGGGGATGGAGCGAGGCAGCATCCCCGCTCGGGCACGCATGCGAAAGCTGTTTGGTNCCCAACAGCTGCGGGGAAGGGTGAGGAATGAAAGGAGGTATGGGGAGGAGAAACCCAGCAAGGGATCAGGCTGCCGGCATCACGGCGTGGTTCCGCTTACGCCCCGGAGCTGAGCTGAGGAGGGGCATTCGGGTGGTCTCAGTGGGGTGGTGGTGCATCGGGTGTTGCACGGGATGTTTTTGGCCGTGTGCTGCAGCAGCACAGCGGGGATGGAGCGAGGCAGCATCCCCGCTCAGGCATGCATGCAAAAACTGTTTGGTAAGGCAAGGCAGGGGACAAATCCTGGCGCTCGGATGTCTCTGTGCAGCATCATATGGAGTGAAAAGTGTTTAGGAGTCGCCTCTGGGCAGGGCTTCGTGGAGAAACACGCTGTGGTGCGGGGCTGGCGTGTCCCAGGCAGGGACCGCGGGGCGGCAGAGACGCAACGCTGCCCGCAGAGCTGCGCTGATGCCAAGCGACACCCGGGGGGGCGAGGGGGGGTGTCTGCACTGCAGGGATGGTCCCATCTTGCCGAAAAGCATACAGATTGCCCCGTGCCCTCAGGTCTGCAGCACGCTTCTTCACACAGCTTCTGTATTTTTATGGCTCTTTTCATATGCTTTACGCTGCCTGAACACTCCCCATCGCGGTTCGGGTGCGAGCTGGGGGTGTCTCTCCCCTCCTGCTCCGTGCCCACAGCAGAAGGGACACACATGGAGCCCAGAGCTCGGGGCACCCTGGCTTTGTGGGAAGAGGCTGTTTGGCTGAGGTGCTACTGAGACACCATCCCCTGCCACCCCAGCTGTGCCGGTGTGGGCTCTCCGCATCCCAGAGGTCCCAACCTGGACCTTCCAGTGTGGGTGTGGGGTCTCTGGTTGTAGCCCCTACCTCAACAATGCCTTTTCCTTTGGGTCCCCGTGCCGGGAGCCTTCTGCAGGGTGGCAGAGAGGCGTTTCACCTTTCCCGAGACATCACGACTTTCTCTGCCATCAGCGTTTTTCCAGCAGAAGCCACCTGCATCGCTGCTGCTCCCGAGCAGAAAGAACCTGCCTCGGGAGACTGCTTTCGCTGCTGACCACAGCGCAAATCGCTTCGGTGACAGCTTTCCCTCTGCCATCAAAC
>VUYV01000194.1:32552-130603 GCA_008711295.1 Anarhynchus alexandrinus | reverse complement strand
TGGTTATTCATAGATATGCCAAGCTGGTCCGCCGTGCCCAGATCCAATCTGCGTATGAAGTTCATCAAATTTTAAAGAACAAATAATTGTCACTGGCTGTCTTGTCCTTGTAATATGAGGAGCTTTAGTGAAAAGGAAACATAATGAAGATGGATTAAAGCTTAAGTGGGTGAACATGAGTTAAGGAATCTTGAAATCAGGTTCCCATTTGTCTGCCTTTCCAAATCAGGGGGAAATATTGATTTACTTATGGCAGCAGCAGCGACAGCACGCCGCGGTCCCAGCAGAGAGGGTGCGGAGCGACATGTGCCACCGGCTCTCTGGGATGGGGACAGGTCGAGTCCTACACTGCTCCTCAGCCAACGCAGTTTGCCACCGGGTCGGAGCCCTGGGGGATTTTGGCTGAGGCAGGCAAATGCTGCAGGCTGAGCCGAGGAAGAGTCCGGGCATGGCTTCCTCACGCCATGGCGGTGAGTGGCTGTGCCCGGGTTCTGTCTGGCTGAGGCCGGTGGGACCGAGCTCTCCCCTGTGCCCATTGCGCTCCCCCCTTTGGCTGCACCCCCCCAGCCCTGGGTTTCCCTCTGCCCCTGGACAGGATAGTCCCCTTCCCCGCAGCCCACACAAAAGCCTTTAGAACTGAGATCAGATGAGCTGTTGTAAAATCAATTAGTGATAAAACCCTGTGGGCAAAGCGCACAATTGTATCATTTTATTATGCTGCCGTCTGAGCGGTAAAAATACATAGATGTACACGTATAAAACAATCTGAAACACTGGGTCAGAAATGTGGGCTCCTGCTGCTTCCCTCTTAATCTCCTATTAAGTGATATATCTTCTGATTGCTTTTGTCAGTTCTCTAAATTTAATAACTGAACTAACCATTTGCTCCTATTGTTCGCATATAAATAAGTGTTGGATCAATAAAGAACATCTTTAAAAGCCCCTGGATTTGAAAAACGAGGGGAGCATGGCCTGGCGGGCAGTTGCAAGAAAACTATGACTTCACACCTCTGAAAAGCAGTGTTTGAAACAAGGAGGGGGGGAACGAAAAAGAAAGTGCCTTCAATGAAATGCTTTGTGCCCTGGAAAGGTTGAATCAATGAGGGTCAGATGAGGTTTTAGCTTTTGGTTGCAGATTGCCCGGCTGCTGCGCTCCTCCTCTAGCCCTGCCTGGCCAAACTGTGCGATTTTAGGGAGACCAGTGCTCGGATGCTTTAATTTCTTGGAGGAATGTGTTCAAGGAGAGATGAGCATCACCAGCTGCTGCTGTGGGGCCACTTTGGGTAGAGATGGGCTGGAGACAGAAGTGGAGGGGTTGCTCTCTTGGGATGGGTTTCTCTTTTTATTCCCATCTGCAGCCTCAACCCCCTAAAAAGCAGCTCCTCATTTGCATCGTAGATGACTTCAAGCTGCCTGATTTCAAGCTGCCCGCACCTCCGAGCATCACCGGCCAGCCATGCTCAGGATCCCGCATGTGCACAGCCTGTTGGGGCAATTCCCACCTCGAGAAGGCTCCTCGCAGCAGCATGGCTGCACCAAAGAGGTAAAACTATTGTTAAGAGACATTCTTCTCCTTTGATGCTATTCTGCTGGAGATAGTTCAGAAGGGCGGGGATTATTCCCCTCTGGTCTGCTTTGGGGAGACCCCACCTGGAGTGTTGCGTCCAGCTCTGGAGGCCAAACGTAAGACGGACATGGACCTGTTGGAGTGGGTCCAGAGGACCCCACGGAGATGCTGCGAGGGCTGGAGCCCCTCTGCTGGGAGGACAGGCTGGGAGAGTTGGGGGGGTTCAGCCTGGGGAAGAGAATCATAGAATGGTTTAGGTTGGAAAGGACCTTGAAGATCATCGAGTTCCAACCCCCCTGCCATAGGCAGGGACACCTCCCACCAGCCCAGGTTGCCCAAGGCCACGTCCAGCCTGGCCTTGAACACCTCCAGGGATGGGGCCTCAACAACCTCTCTGGGCAACCTGTGCCAGTGCCTCACCAGAGAAGGCTCCAGGGAGACCTTAGAGCCCCTTCCAGTCCCTAAAGGGGCTACAGGAGAGCTGGGGAGGGACTTTCTACAAGGGCATGGAGTGATAGGACGAGGGGGAATGGCTTCACGCTGGAAGAGGGGAGATTTAGATATCAAGAAGAAATTTTTCCCTGTGAGGGCGGTGAGCCCCTGGCGCAGGTTGCCCCGAGAAGCTGTGGCTGCCCCATCCCTGGAGGTGTTCAAGGCCAGGTTGGACGGGGCTTGGAGCAACCTGGGCTGGTGGGAGGTGTCCCTGCCCAGGGCAGGGGGTGGGACTGGATGATCTTCAAGGTCCCTTCTCACCTAAACCATTCTATGATAATTCTGTCTGCAAAGCATCCTCGGGGCAGGCCGGGTGCTCGTGACTTCCACCGACTCTGCAAATGGCGCTCACTCATCCACTGCGGTGTGGTGGGCGGTGGCACATCTGGCGAGGCAGCTGGCTGCTGACTGCAGGTGGGGGCAGCCAGAAGACATCGCTGCCGGCATCTGCCAGGGCACTCGGCTCCATCCCTCTCGTGCCCGGGGGAAATTCAGCTCCAAAGCCCCAGCCCAGCCTGAGGTGGTCCCCAGCTCTCCAGAGCTCCCCGTTAGGGGTCACGGGCTGCTGTTATCCCCCTCCAGGCTCTGCCACATCCTTGTGAATTCTTCCAGCGTCGCTGCACGGCAGCAAAAAGCAAGCAGCCCTCACCTATAACTGCAGCATTTAAAAAATGGAAACAAAACAAAAAAAAAAAAGTGTGTGTGTGGGGGGGGGATACACAGCTGCAGAGCGGAGCGGGCGGTTATGGAGGGCTGCGTTCCCGTAATATATCGCGCTCAAAAGTCCAGGGGGTGAGCTAAGCGATGCCGAGGGGGCCTCCTTCGCACGCGGCGTGTTCAATCACTCGCTGTAAAAAAGCCCCGGTGCCTCCGCTCCTCTGCCGCTCCCTCGCTTCAAAGAACAAAAGGAAATGGGCTTGTTGCTTTGTAGGCGAAGGAAAGGAGACTCCCGAGACCCGGGGAGAGCGAGCCATGAATTATTCAGCGTAGCTGTCGGTGCAGGAGCGGCGCCGAGACATGCTCCTGCCGTGACC
This sequence comes from Anarhynchus alexandrinus, assembly GCA_008711295.1. NCBI lineage: Eukaryota > Metazoa > Chordata > Aves > Charadriiformes > Charadriidae > Anarhynchus > Anarhynchus alexandrinus. Next base: position 127,510 of record VUYV01000194.1, on the reverse strand, counting down.
CCAGCATCGGGCGCCGGCCGGGAGCCCCGAATTTGGACGGGTGCAGGCGCAGTCCTGCTGGGTGCGGAGGCGGGAGGGTGCCGGGAGGGCTGGGGCTGGGGGGCAGCATCCTTCCCTCATCCCTGGAGGTGTTCAAGGCCAGGCTGGACGTGGCCTTGGGCAACCTGGGCTGGTGGGAGGTGTCCCTGCCTATGGCAGGGGGGTTGGAACTCGATGATCTTCAAGGTCCTTTCCAACCTAAACCATTCTATGATTCCCCCCTCCCCAGGGCATGGCCACGCTGGTGGGTTGGAGCAAAAGGGGGTTTCTATTCCTGCGTTCCCCTCCCAGGGGCGAGCCTTGGGCTTCCCACAGGTTTTGGTTGCTTTGGACTGNAAAAAAAAAAAAAAAAAAAGGAGGAAGAATGGCGTAGAAAAGGGGCATGTGTGTGACAAACAGGGAGGGTGGTGGAGGGGGAGAGCCCCGGCAGAGAATGCGCCGGGGATCGCTCTCCGGCCGGCTCGGTAACAAATTCACTGACACAGGGAACAGTATTTCCCTGACTCTGCCAATTCCTTAACGCCGCTGACTCGAAGGGCCCCGCGGGGAGGGGAACTTGAACTCTGCAAAAAAAAAGCTCTTCTGCTGAAGCTTTATTTAAGGCTACGCAGGGGATGCTTAAATATTAAAGGACGAAAAGGTAATGGCTGGCGGTAGGCTGGGCAGCGAGGGGAGAGGCGCGAGCCACGGCACCGGCTGCCCTGTCTGTGGTTTTGCCCCTAAAGCCCGTTGGTGCTCCCGCTAACGGGGCAGTCACCTCGCTGGGGACCGTCACTGCTCTCCCCTCTGTGATCCAGGCTGCTCCAACCCACAGGTCCCCTTTCCCGTGGCTTTGGGGACGGCTCTGGGCTGGCGCCTCCAGCAGCGGCACTGCCTTGTCTCGGTGGGACACCACCATCTCATCAACGCAGCCCGAGGGAAAGGACAAGGACTGAGCATCTGTGGTTTTCTCTGTGCTGCTCCTGTTTATTTCTTATTTTTTTAATCCCTACTTCTTGACTGTAGAAGTCCTTGTGCTGACGCGATATTATTTATTTATAAAATATGTACAGGAAAGCGCTCGGGTACCGGTCCCACCCTCCAAGGTTGGCCGTGTGTGTCCGGCCGGCGGGAGTGGAGGTGAAAGATGGTTTCTCTTCCTCAGAGTCGGGAGGAGGAGGAGAAAGGAAAGGGCTGAGAAAGATAGAGACTTCAAAGTACGTGAGCAAATATTTACAGGTTCCAAGACAAAAAAAAAATATATATATCTACAGTGTTGTCTTGGGGATGCAGGGAGTCGGGCTTGAAGTGAAGCCCGCTCCCAGCTCCATTTGTTATATTGATTTATAAAGACTATGGGTATTGATTTCCATCGGCTGTGCCGGCAGCGGGGCGCGGGCGAGCCCCAGGCTCGGGTGCTGCCAAGGGGCATCAGGCATGGGGTTCGTGCTTCTGGGGGTTTATTTTTTGCAATGGTGCTCTGTCTGGATGCTTATTATTTTGCAAATGAGGGCCAAATGCCTCTGTGGCACTCCCCGGGGCGCCGGGGAAAGGGGACGCTGGCAGGGAGCGTGTTTCGGAGCGGCAGGGAAGAAATTATTGCAGTTTGGGGTTTCCCACTGGCCGCTGCTGTTTTAACGCGATGTGAACAAAGCGGGAGGGGTTTGCTGCCCCACGGATGGTCCCCAAAAGCTGGCCGGCTTCTGGGAGCTGGGGAAGGGACCGGGGCTCCCCTGCGGAGGGGCTGTGTCGGTGTGGCAGAGCTCAGCGTGCCGCGTTGGCACCAGTGGGCGCAGGGGTGGTCCAGCGAGCGTGCCGGGGGCTGGGGGGCTGCACACGGGGGGAGAAGCTACGGCAGTATGGGCACAGATAACTGCTCGTGCCGGGGAGTGTCGGTGTGCGAGGGAGTGACTGCGTGAGATGAGACTGTGGGTGTCTGGCTCGGTCCCCGAGCTCGGAGGGTCGCCCCAGTTCAAACTGTCCATGGTCTACGCGGGTGATACTTGGCTGGAGGAGACGGAGGAGACCTCGGTCTTGCTCTGGGATACGGCGGAGGAGACGTCTTCATCCCCAAAGGGGTTCTTGCCGCAGCAGATTGTGGTGATCATGCAGTTACGGAACTGAAGAGGGGAGAGAAATGGAGAATGATGGGACCAGCGGGGACGTGCTGCCGGACTGAGAGCCCCCGACAGCCCCCAGGCTTGCGGCTCCCCCAGGCTGAGATGCAACCGCTTATGGGGAGGAGCACGGTGCCTGCGGTGACCCCAGGCAAGGAGAGGGGCTCCCCCTGCGTGCCGTGGGGCATCTCACCTGTTTGTTCATGAGGACGTAGATGATGGGGTTGTAGAGGGAGGAGCTCTTGGAGAAGAAGGCAGGCACCGACATGAGTGTGGCAGTGAAGTCTGCTCCCTTGTTGGTGAAGATCCAGAACGCCACCACGGCGTAGGGCGTCCAGGCCAGCATAAAGCCCAGCACCATGAGGATCACCATCCGCGTCACCTCCTTCTCAGCCTTCTGGGTCGTGGCCGACTCCTGCTGCTGGGCAGCTGCCTGCAGGCGGGGGGGGTGGTGAGGGGCACCCCGCAGCCTCTCGCCCCCAGAGCACCTCCCTTCTCCTGCCCCCGCTGCCCACCCTGGCCCCGTTCATCCCCTCCCAACGTTACCTCTCGGACTTTGCAAATGAGGCGCCCATAGGAGAAGAAAATGACCACGACCGGGATGATGAAGTGGATGATGAACATGTAGAGGACGTAGGACTCGTTGTGGTAGTCAGGGTTGTGGGTGTAGTAGTCGGGGCCGCAGGAACACTGCATCCCCTCCGGCATGTATCTGCCAGTGAGAAAAGTTAGGGTCTGCACCGGGACCCTCCCTGGGGATAACGGGAGGGGTCCAACCTGAGGACTGAATTCCTCGAGGACGGGGGATGCTCGAAGAGCGGCATGCGCGTTTTGGGTGAGCTCCTTCCCAGCTTCTCCCCTGCGCCCCGTGCACCCGGCCTCGCTGGCTCTGCAGCAGGCGGCTCCTTCGGGGCCGGCACGAGCCGTGCCGACATGCCGCACTCCAGCGCGTAGCAGCGGTTTGTTGTGACACTCGCTCCCTCCCACGGGGAACGGGCGATTTATTTCCTTCCTACGTGGCTGAGCACTTGCCTGCCACGAGCCACCTGCTCTCCCGCTGCCCGTGGAGGGATGCCGAGGCGGACCAGAGCCACCAGCTTGGTGGGTCCAAGCTCTCGAGGGCTTCGTCCCCGCTGTTGCCCGGGGTGGAGGGATGCACAGCCTGTGTCTGGAGGGGTCCTGGCTCAAAGGGATGCAGCTCAGGTCTGCTTGGGAGCCGAGGACCGGCTGCCTGGGCAGGGATCCCAATTCAGGGCTGGAGTAGGACCATCTGGCTGTGCCTCGTTGCAGGTGGATGGTAAAGGGACTTTGCTGCCCCAAAGCCATGTCCCGCGTGTGCCCAAAGAGCTGGTAGGGGTTTGTTATGACCCCACAGGGCAGCTCTGCAGTGGGGTGTCAGGAGGGGCCGGAGCTGCAGCATTAGAGGGATCACCTCCATCTCCTCAGCTCCTCCCTTAAGCTCTGGGTGGCCTTTGGCTGCTGCATCGGCCCCTGGCCAGGGATGGGGGTGCGTGCAGGAGCCAGGCAGGGGCTTCAGCTGCCCGGAGGACACGCTCGCTGGAGCCCAGTGAGAGCCTGTGGTGAGAGCAAACAGCATTGGCTCTGGTTTTGTTGGGGGGGATTTGTCGGTGCGGGGTTGAAACGTGCTGAGCGCCGGGAGCAGGGCAGATGGGCTCGGGGGGAGAGCGGGGCAGGGGCGCTGGGAAAGGCGCTGCAGGGCTCCCAGGAGCAAAGCTGGGGTGGCAGCACCTCAGCAAGGCCAGGTTTGCACCCCAGAGCCTGCTGGGCTGGTCATCCAAACGCTCTTTATGGTCTGCAGGGAGAAACGGGCTTTTCACAGCACGGGTGAAACGAGCTGTGCCTGTTGAAGCCCCTCTTTCTCTGCAGAACATAAAGGCAGCATGAAGGGTATTGCAGTGGGAGATGCTGAGCCTGTGGCTGCCTCTGGTTAGGGGACACCAAGCCATCGTGAGACTGACAGCTGAGGTCCCATTTCTGTTCCGACTCACCCCGTTGCCTCTCTCGCCCAGGGAATGTCACGCCCGAACCATGAGCGCATCTCCTGACCCACTGGGATGTCGGCACAGGAGCTGGGGCTGCTGCTGAGCATCCTTCGACTCACCTGGACCAGCCAAAGAGGGGTGGAGCAGCACAGGAGAAGGCCATTATCCAGGTAAAAGCGATGCCCATCATGGCGTGGGTTGAGGAGAAGCGGAAGTTTCCCATGGGTTTGCAGACGACGATGTAGCGCTCTATGGCCAAGACAACCAGGGACCACAGGGCGACTTGGCCTGCGGGAGGGAGAGAAAAAGAGAGCGTACGGTGGTGGTAAGAGCTCCTCTGGGCTCCATCTTCCTTCTGCGGTCTCAGCAAAGAGCAGAGGGGACCGAGGGGTTGGGGATCAGCAAGGGATAACCGGCATCGTATTCAATAATTGAGAATCTCCCGGTCGTAACACGCAAAAGCTCTGGGAGCGGAGGGGAGCGTGTGCGCCACAGCGGGATGCTGGCGACGGAGGAGGGGGATCGGGATGGCTTTTTAATCATTTAAAAATCGAGGGGGTGAATTCCACCTGGGCGCGAGGAAGCACAATTTCCGGCAAAGCCGCCAGATGCGTCCAAACCTGTTGATGCCTTTAAATGTGTATTTCATGAGTCTTCCGCCGGTGCTGGCTGAGGGAGGGGTGTACGGGGGAGGCTGTGTGGGTGGGCATGCGTGCACATGTATTTATAAGGGATAATTAAACTTCAGGGGATTGGGAGCGTTTAGGCGGTGCTGTAAGCCTGCTAATGCCCCCAGCTGTGATAATCTGCTGATAACTACACCCTGTGCGAGGATTCGCTGGAGACCTGCTGCTCACACAGTGACTGCTTCCCATCAAACTTTCCTCCCTGTGAAGAGGAGACTCCTTGTTCTTTCCTGGATACAAACACTGGAAAGGCAAACAGTGCTGCCTGAAAGCCCACAGGCTCACTTGGTCAGAAATGGTGCAGACCCGATATGATCTTCTGACCCCAAAACCAAGCCCTTCCTCGGTCCTTGGCTTTGATGGGGACGTTTAGCTTTGCTTTTGCCTGGCAGAATATCCATCTTCCTCTCTCCCCCCTCCCCCAGATCAGCATCATTGCGGGAAATTGAATTGCCCGTTTAGGGGAGGACAAAAAAAAAGGGAAAAAAAAAAAAAAGTGAAGTCCTTGCAGTGGTTATGGATGTCTGCAGCACGGATTAGCGGTTGTCAGATCCATCACGAGGTGTCGTGTGGGCCCGGCTGGCTGCGTGGGCACGGGGTGCAAAATGAATTTTCCCTGTTTCGCACGGGGGCTTTCAGCGGGGCGAAGCGTTAGCGGCTCTCATGTCCCTGAGAAGCGAAATAAGGAAGCTCCCAAGGGCACCCAAATCGGCTGCAATTGGGACAAGAGCTGAGCAAGTGCTGCAAAGCCTGGGCCTGCTTCCCCGAGCTCTGTGCAACCCTGAATCCTCCTTCCCCTCCACGCTGCTGCTCTTCTCTTCTGGTTCAGAGCTGCCACATCTTCCTTCAGCCCCTGGATAAGCTGTCACCCCTCTCCTTGTCTTGAACTCCTCCTCTCCATGCCCCTACCCCTTCTGCGGGGTCCCTCTCCCGAGTGCTCCTGCTCCCAAGGGATGTCTCTTCTCTCCCCGAACCCTCCCAGATGCTTCACCTTTTCCCAAAAAAAAGGCTTTTGGCAAAGATGCTTGACATATTGATTCAAGGACACGATGTGGTCATCCCCATCAGGTGGCTGCCAGCCATGCAGCCGCAGCGTGAGACCCCTGAATGCGCACTGGCACTGCGGCCGGATGAGCCCCACCATGATCCTGCGAACGTGGATCCCTTACAGTTGCCCAGCTCATCGTGAGCACAGCGGCTCCTTGGCATCAAGATCAAACTTGCATAAATCTCTCTTTTTTTATCCCCGTCTTTAAGCCATGGGGAAGCAGCACCTTGCATGGCCGGCTCTGCCCCATGCGACGAGCTGCGACACTGCGGTGGCAGGCGAGATGGCTTTCTGCACGGAAGGGATGCTGCACGCACCACAGCCATCCCAATGGTATGGTGAAGGGGTGGAATTGGGCTCCTGAAGCCCTGAAGAAGCAAGATTACCCACTGCCAAGCCTGGCCCTTGGTCCCAAGCTCCCACCCCACAGCCCTTACCTCCCAGCGTGGCGAAGAAGCCCTCCACGGCACAGCCGACGGGGCCGAAGACGAAGTAACCGTTCCAGGCAGTGTAGAAGGTGACCGTGAAACCAAAACAGGCCATGAAGAGGTCAGCCACCGCCAAGTTGACCAAGATGTAGTTGAGCGGCTGCCGGAGCTTCTTGTGTTTGAAGGTAACCAGGAGGGTGAGGAGGTTGATGGGCAAACCGGTGGAGATGAGGAAGAAGATGTAGCAACACACGACGCGGTATTTCCAGGGCTCGGCTAGGTAATACTGGGGGTACTCAAAGGGGCTTCGCACCACCCCTGTCTTGTTGGACATAGGCACGTAAAAATTGATACCTTCCGTCCCATTCATCCTGCCAAGGTTATGGCAGCTGCTTTGCTTTTAAGGTTTGTTTTTTTGTTTAAATCTAATGCTTTGATTTTGTAACTAATTTTGCTTCAACCCCAATTGGAAAAAAAAATAAATATGGAAGCCCCACCCCCCCAATGTGGAAAAATACCCAACTAAAGGGTCCTCCCCCCTCAAAAAAAAAAAAAATAAAAAGAATGAATTGATAAGACCAGCGGTAAATCCCGAGGGGACGGGAGGTGGTGCGCTGCCCCTGCTCCCCGTCGAGGGCTGGCGGTGCCCGCGTGCCCGGGGAGGTTTTATACCCTTCGGCCTCCTCGAGGGAGCGCGGGGGGAGGCCGGATTAGGGGCTCGGCTAACTTTGTATGACAAGGGCAACGGGATTGAGAGGGGTTGATGGTTTAAGCACCCTCTAAGCAGCCAGTTGGCCCCAAAACCTGCATTAAAGCGTATTAATTGCCATTAAGTGTTTAATATTGTTTAAGGAGTTGGGGGGAGGAAGGGATGGGGTGGGGGGCCCTTTGGAAGAGGAGGGTGGTGAGTTGGGGAGCGGCTGCTTTGGGTGATCGATGGGGAAATGGGTCCGTTCTCAGGTCTGTGGTGAGTCACAGCCTTTGGGGTGTCCCTGGGTGGCTGAAGGACTCCATGGGAGTGTTTGGGTACTGGAGGGTGCCCAACTCTGCCCCACCGACCTTGGGGGGGTCTCTGGGGGAAGGCTGGACCGAGCTCTGGGGGTCGGAGCTGTGGGTTTGGCTCTGGCTGTTTGGCTGCTGTGTGCTGCGGGTGCCTGGTTCGGTGTGGGTGCTGCCCGGTGTGGTTACGTGTCTCCATCAGAGCAAAACCGGGCTCTGCTGATGTGGCCAAGGGCCTGCGCTGTGCATGGAGCTGGGCAAAGGTGGGGGGATAATCGCTTCCCATCCCAAAGGCTGCGATCTTGGTAAAGTCAGGACTCTGGGGACGGGTCTCCTGGCTGTATTACGCCCTGCAGCACCCACTGGGTTGGGCAAAGGACTGTGAGCTTACTCCTCTGCCTTGCCTTCTCCTTGGGCTGATGGATATACGTTATTCAGCTGATCCTCCAAGGATCTCTGGCAGGACGGGAGGGAGCGCACCATCCGGCAGGGATGGATGGGGCACGGCCAGCCCTGGGGGCTCCCTGTCTCCTGGGGAGCTGCTGGTGAGTGTTTCTCACCCGACTCTCCTCCCCATCCCAGCAAGTGGGACACCAGTCTGGGTCGCAGCTTTGCAAGGGTTGGTGGGGTTTAGGGAGGGCCCTTAGCCACAGCTCTAAAACCAGCCTGAGAGAGTGCCATTACTTGCTGGAGAAGCAGCACCTGAGTGCTCCTGGGGAGAGACGGTAAAGCCTCAGCAATGCTGGTGTCCTGAATTGCCTCCAGAGACAGTGCAGAGACACCAGCACCAGCCTGTAGCCACACTGGGAGAGCAAGTGGGATGGAAAGAAGCTTCTCCTGGTCTCTTAACACTCCGTTTGGGATGTGGGATCCCCATCCCCGCACACATGAGACTATGAAACCCTTCTCAGTAGGGTCAGTGCCAGCTTGGAGCACCAGTGCTCCATCCCAAACTCTTTCCCCATTTTTTTCTTCTGGGTCATGGTCGCTTCTTCTCCAGGAGACCTGCCTAAGGCGCCTTAGGGAAGCTCTTCCATTAATCTCTGACATCTGGTGGCGTTAATGGCCCTGATCTGTTAATGCGGTAAGCTGTTAGCCTCTTTCCCACCGCTGCCCTCCGCCAAGACAAGGTGGATGGAAAAAGCCAATGCTGTCTTGCTGGATGAATGAGGTCTTCTGCAAGACCGGAGTGTCTCCGAGCTAGAGGGCAGGAGCGGAAGGCTAAGGGGCGTGGGATGAATGATGTCCTAATCGCTGACCCATCTGCACAGGTCCAAGAGGAGCAGAACTAGGACGTGGCAAGAGTAAGTGGGTCACGTAAACCTCAGGTGCCCCGGAACAAGGAATCCCCATGGGATGTCGATGACTCTCAAGACGTATCTCAGGATATGCTGCACGTCCTGTGAAACCACCAGTCATGAAACTCCCAGTCTAGGTCTTTTCTAGTCTGTCCACAAGCTCTTCCTTGAGGGGAAGAGTTTCTTCTTGACAAGTCCCATGGACTTACTTCTCACAAAGCTTTCCCCTGAGGCATTTCGTACCTCTCCTGACCATAGTCAGACTTCTGGACGTACAAAAGTTAGGCACGTTTTTGCAGAATTAGTTGAACATTAAAGGAGAAGCCAGAAAAGGTAACAGCCATGTACAGATGCGCACCTCAATTCCAGTGTGTCCCTCCCAACTTCCATTATGGAAAGCAACTCTTTTCAGCTAAAAGTTTTCACTATGATGGTCCACCTTCAAAAGACTTGGACCTTGCTGTCAGTGCCAGCAGCACCTGAAAGCTCTGGTGCTTCTCCAAGGTTTTGTATATGAACATGGTTATCTCGAGTGAAAGTCAGTTTTCTTCTCCCAGAAAGTAATTTTCACGTCCCATCTCCGTGAGACTTTCTGCCACATCTTCGTGGTGTCCTGTCTTCTCCAAAAGAGTAAAGAGCTGTGCAGATGAAGCACAGCTATGGGGAGAAGACGTGAAATGACAGTCTTCTTTTGGGTGGTGGGGGAAAGGATCAGCAGTATTTTTTGCATGGAGACTTTTTCCTTGGTCAGCGCAAACCCGCTCTACTCCCTCTTTCAGCTAAAGTGGGGTACGACTTTGGCTTCATGTGTGGTCCCCAGACACCTTTCACACAGAAGATGGCCAACAACTGGACCAGGAGGACTTTCACCTGACCTTCAACTAGATCTGGACCTGGACCTCTCCCCTTTTTGGGAGCTGAACACGGAGCAGGTAAGCCTGAGTCACCTCTGGTGTGCTAAGAGGGGACTGGTGGATTTAGAGCTCTCCGCGGGTCAGCGGCAGCCGGAGCAATGCCGAAGGCCTCGAATAAACTCAGCAGAAGAAAATTACACCGGAGAGGATAGCTGGTTCCTCCAGGACGTGTCCTGAATGCAACCTCGGTTCCCTCTGCGTCTCTGTCACAGAAATGGAAAGTGATGGCTTTAATTTGGTGTCTCTTAGCAGGGGAACTTTACGGGCTGTCTCCCAGAGAGCTCTCAATTGTTTTCTATGCTGACTCTACGACAAAGAAGGCAATAGCAAAAATCAGGCCCTGTTTAATGCGAGAGGAGAGGCTTGCTTCCTTTGTGTTTGTCCTTAAGAAAAGGAAGGGTTTTCTTCCTTCTTGCAGGTTTTTTTCTGCTTTGCTAAGCTCTTTGAGATGAGATTGCCTCTTATTCATTGTTTGTCAGCAAATTGCGTGACGGAGCCCTGAGCTGCTCTGGGCTTTCATGTCCTGTGTAAAGCAAGAAATGATAATTATAATCAAATAACTAACTTGCACCGAGCTGATACGGTTGGTTCACCGGGCTCGAGCGACAGGCAGAGCAAATCGGGGGGATGTGCCGGGGGAGGTGGGTTTCCCGGAGCCCTTTGGGGCGCCTCTCCCCATCCCTGCACAAGGGTCCCCGTTGCTGCCTGGGCAGAGGCATGGGAGCCACGCGCCCACGGGCACGCAGGGAATGACTTGCGGAGCGAGGTGTAGAGAAGCCCAAAAGCAATAGAAATCAATCGCGGAGCAAACATCTGCGCCGAAATTTTGGTGGTGGACTAATGCACAGGACCTCGAACCTCGGCCATGAGCACCAACGCCGAATGCCAAACGGTGCCCAGCTCGTTTTTGTGCTTCTGGCTATTTTTGCAACGCGCTGCCCTGAACCTCCCTTCTGGAGGGGCTCGTTCCTCCCTGGTGGGCAGGAGAAGAGGGAGGAAGGCGCACATATTGCGGTGCCTCCCGGTACCCCCCGGCTGCCCTGGGAAGACCTCGTTTCCCTGTATCAGATAGCAGCCACGCGTGGCCGCTGCGCTGAGCTGCTTACGCCGGGCTTGTGAGCTCCCTCGCCAGGAAAGGGGTTAAAGAAAGATAAAGCCGGAGCGTTATAGAGACCATATGGAGGGGAAGAAAACCCTTTATCCTGTAATTGGATTCGTTCCCGGCGGCTCCCGGCGGAGGTGAGGCTGAGTGGAGCTGACAGGTCGTGATGGGAGAGGCGCTGCCAGCCGCCCCGTCCAAAGCAGGATGTGTGTGCACAAACTTGTAGATCAATCCATTAGAGTGGATCAAATAGATTTAAATGTGTGGCAGGGAGAAGGAGGACACAGATGTATTTACAATTTGGTTCGGTGGGCCGTTCCTCCCCCAGCGGGGATTAACTCGGCCACGGCTGGCGGCTCCGAGGAGGCAGCCGTGCCCTCTGCCGGCAGCCGCTCCTCCGGGCTCGCACGGTCGCATCCATCCAGGACAAGGATCTGGTGGTGCAGAGGGAGGTTGTTTGTACCGTACCCTTGCTTCTTTCCCCCAAAATACGGGTGCACAGAAGCCTGCTGCCTGCCTTGCTCGCAGCCCCCCACGGGCTGCACTCACGGGCTTTGGGCAGGAGGAACCGCAGCTCCTGTTTTCCACGCAGGTTCCCCATCACAGCCCCTTCTCCAGGCTCTCCCCACCAGCACGGCCTCGCAGCGGGTGGATGCACCAGAGCCAGAAGGCAGCTGGGAAGTGGGGAGAGCTTCACCGCTGCCAACCTCATCTCGTCTGCACGGTATTCGCAAGCAAGCAGGGCCCTGCCACCTCCCAGGCTTTTCCTCCTGCTGCTCATCCAGGTAACAGCCCTACAAGCCCCACAGGATTTCCTTGGAGCAGCAGAAAGTCTTTGGGACCTGTCATTTTCTTGCCAAAGAGCTGAGCAATCCCGGCTCAGCTGCGAACCTGCACCACTCCGTGTGGTGCTGTCAACACTTTTAACGAAGTGATAAACCGGGGCTGTAGCGGAGTAGGCAGGTTTGCAAGACAGTCTCACCGGCCACGCGGCACCACGGGACGAGCAGCCAGCACAGCCCAGCAAATCCAAGAAGCACAAGCACAATGTATAGAATGGTTTAGGTTGGAAGGGACCTTGAAGATCATCCAGTGCCACCCCCCTGCCCTGGGCAGGGACACCTCCCACCAGCCCAGGTTGCTCCAAGCCCCATCCAACCTGGCCTTGACCACCTCCAGGGATGGGGCAGCCACAGCTTCTCTGGGCAACCTGCGCCAGGGGCTCACCACCCGCACAGCAAAGAATTTCTTCCTTATATCTCATCTAAATCTCTCCTCTTTCAGTTTAAAACCGTTCCCCCTCATCCTATGGCTCCACTCCCTGATAGAGTCCCTCCCCAGCTCTTCTGAAGGCCCCTTTCTTTGCGTTCCTCTGTACGTTAGCAGCTGTGCGAGGGAGCGAGCTGCCCTCTGGCGAGGGTGGTGGCCAGGGCAAGGGAGAAGACGCTGCCTGCTCCCGTGAGATCTTCCCATCTTGCAAATGCAGCCAAACCCTTGCTGGATTTTGTTCTGTTTTATGGGCTATTGGAGCCAGGTGGGTGTTAGCGAGGGGTTAACAGGGAGCTGGGAGTGAGGGATCTGTGTCCCGCTCTTCTCACCGACCTCTGCTGTGCTCAACCAGTGGCGGGTGCTTAACTGCAAAGTCAGAGAGGCAAAAGAGAGGCTTTCATTTCAGTCCAGAGGGATGCAAGAGCGCGGCACCACCGCCTTCATTCTGCGGTGTCCAGCAGCGCCGGCCGTGGCCCCGCTTTGAGAACGGCTGAGCAGTCAGAAAAGGGGGCTTAGGCAAATCGAAATAATCCAGCTCTTTTATTTTTAATTTGTAAATCTCATTTGAAGTTGAACCCTGTTATTCCTGGGGGCCTTATTGTGGATGTTCGTAGCCCTCCGCAGCGATGCTTTATGCACGCTGGTTCGTTTTGTCATAACTGGGTCACTTTTTTTCATTTCTAGCGCAGAGCCCTTGGTTTTCTCCGTGGAAGCCTGGAGACTGCTGTGACACGGCCAGCTGGGTTAGAATCTTTTGGGAAACAGAACAGAGGAAATTTGGGGTTTGCTTGCTTGTTTTCTGCTCTCCAGCAGGGCCTGGCAGGGCTGGCTCTCTGCGCCGATGTTCCTATAGCACAACAGCCAACCTGGCGTCCCAGCTCCCAGAAAAGCCACGTCCTGGTGGTACTTCGGGTCTCCCAGGGACAATCCCTCATGTCACTGCCCTGGCCACACTCTCAGCCAGCAGAAGAGCCCCATCCCCTGCCTTTTGCCCCATTTTTGAGGCCCCTGGTGGGCAGCTGGGTGTCCTGCATTGGAATTTCGGTTTTGTCCTTTTTTTTTGCTATCCCGGCTTTAAAGCCTGCTAGGGATTTGCTCCAGACCAAACGTGTCCTTTCTCTTCCTTTGCCCTTCATCCTGTAATTGGATTCATTTCTTCCATCCAGCCCATCCCGGGCTTCTCCCCATCCCTTTACGTAACGGCGCTGGCTCCGGGCTGTGCCAAGCCCCGGCGCTCGGGGCTCGACCTGCAGCCGCCGAAACCAGCGGTGGCATTTGCCCCGATTCCTATTGCGCGTTGAACCCCACATTGGTACAAAACCCCTTTTCTGTTGCGTTCTCCCTCCCCGTTTGCTGCCTCTTCTTCCTTCCCACGAGCGCTGTGCGCTCCCTCCAGCCTCTGCGTTGCTCATGCAGCGGTGGCATCTCTGCGCGACCCCCCCGACCACGTGGTCCCACGGCACGAGAGAAGAGGTAAATGCAGCCGCTCCGCGCAGACGAGCAAAGCAATGGCAGGATTGTCTGGAAAAATGATTGATTTTTTTTTTTTCCCCCCTCCTTTCATTAATATTCATTTTCCTGAATACCCAATCTTTACTGTTTAGCTCTCTAAAGCCTTTGTCGTTGAGAGGCTCTCGCTGAGGTTGCTATTCATCACCTAAGCAAAATATTCATGAATTAAACGGGCATTTTATCAAATTTGAGTCCTGTGCTGGAATCGGACTTGGTGGGACAGGCCCAAATGTCTTTGCAGATCTTTCTGCTGTCGTCCGAGTTTTCCATTTGGTTTTCCCAGCCCCGTGTCCCAGCCGGGATGGACGAGCGGATCACCGCGTTTCTCCGGTGAGGACCACTCACCAGTGAGCACACTGAGTTGCCACGTGCGCCGTCTCTTTTCCACCCTGAAGGCATCAGACCCTGTTTCCTTGTTGCCTCGCAGAGTGAATTGGTGCCTTGAAAGCCTGAAAGGAGATAAAGCGGCAGCAAACTCTTCTCTCCTGTTGCAGATAAACTGCTATTAACTGCTGAGGGTTTCTGGAATGAGAAGGGGGACTCTCCATTGAAAGCGCTGATAAATCCTGGGCATCCAGCATAATCCAGTCCACTGTATCAGGAAATCTCTTGGGTGCTGGCAGCACTGCGCGCAGCGATGCCTTTTCATGCTACGGTTCTCCCATGGACGGATAAGCTCCATGGACAACAACTGCAAATAACCGGAGGGTGGATCCTGACGGCTCTGACCTCCCCTTTCCTCCTCAGCGAAACGGGGTTTACCTGATGCAGTGAGACGGGGTTTACCTGCGACCTTCGTCTGCGATGGGGACCGCGGGATGGGATTTTTGCATCCCGTGTGTGAGCAGGAATATCATACATCATCCTCCTGCTGGTTTGACAGTGCAAGCGGTCCTGCAAAGCAGCGATTTAATGCACTTCTCGGTGCCTTAGCGTTTCGTCTTGCTATGCTTAACCTGATATATTGTTGTTTGATACGGGAACAGTAGGGGGGGTAAAAGGAGGTAATAAGAAAATAAAAGGTCAGTGGGTGCCTGGTGTGTGTAAAGGCTAAATTGCTCTTTCATCAAATCTAATAAATATTCCCTGTGAGTGGGGTAGGGAGCTCCTTTTCTGAAATGCTAAGTGATTTCCCTGCCTCAGAGCCTCAGCCCGGGGCTTGGCTGATCAGGTACGGGCAGGGTCTCCCATCGCCGGCCCCTGGGCCACCACCGGCCAAGGCCGGCAGCCCCCCGGGGAGGCCAGGGCAGCGGGGCACGAAGGGAGAACAGCCACCGGCGGGGACGAGCCAGCCGCAGCCCCTCACTGCGCAGGAAATGGCATTTTTCTGCCATTCCTAAAAATATTCCTGAGCCTTCAAGTGCAAACACGGTGGTTTGGATTTGAAAACCAAAACGGAACCAGATGAGCTGCATCCCGTCTTGTTTTCTCACCTCCTCTCCTTTCTCTCTTCGCTTCTTCCAGATCAGGGAGAGAATGGCAAAGGAGTGACCAAAAATGAAGAAGAAAAAAAACAAAGCAAGGAAACATTTTTCTCTTGTTTATTTTTTTTCCTTGTTTGAGAATCTATAAAGTTTTTATAAGCATGGAAATTGGTTTTATATGAAAAAGGGATATTTTTATTTTTATTTTTTATGTAATTCCGACGGAATTGAGATGCACTCTGGCCAGTGCCTGTCTCCTCCACCACTGGTAGAGAAGTTAAATCCATCCAGGCTATGGCCAGAAACACGTGCTTTCCTCTTTCTTTTGTCCTTCCACCCTTCCACGGAGAAACTGAGGCAGCAGGCAGACTTTCCAGGTGTCCCCAGTTTTGGGGTATCCAGGTCACCTCAGGCCTGGTTCCCGGAGAGGCTTTGGCGTTACGGGGGGCAGCACTCGTTTGTCAGGCTTCAAATCCCTGGGGGAAGCTCTTGCAGGTGCGTTGCAGACCCAGAGGAGCTCAGCGAGCTGCTGAGGAGGTACATCGGTGCCATCCTGCTGGAGATGGCTCTGCTGCGAAGATGCTGCTCCTTCTGGGGGTCTCCTGGAGATGTCGGTGCCGAAGAGCTCCAGAGCATCACGTTTGCAGGTAAAACTGAGCTCGCTGGCTCCAAAGGGCGAGCGGTGGGATGCTCCCAACCCTCTGCTGCACATCCAAACCTTCACCTCCTTCCCCATGGCTGACCTGCACCTCATCCGCCGCTCACTGCCGTCAGCAAGAAGAGCCGCCGGTCTCTGGGTTGGCTGTAGGAACCAGGCAGAGCGGGAGGAGAGAGAAACAACGCGAGACAAATTCCCCATTAATCTACGAGATCATTATTTGCTGCTGGAACTGGTGAGGGTGAACTGGTTTGGGGAGCCAGCAGGAGTTAAATCCTTGCTATTGATTCTCGCCCAGCCCGGCTGCGCAGCCGTGAATTACCGTGAATTGCGGTGCCGAGCAGTGGGGAGAAACCGAAGCGGGCGCAAGGCGAGCGTGGGGACGGGAGGGGGAAGTCTGCGCCCTTAAAATATTTATGCCGCAAATTAACATGTGTTTTAAGCCTGCGATTCTTCAAATATTTATCTAGCGTTAATATTTTTGAAAACCGCATTAAAATTTGCCACTGGTGCTTTATTCATTAGGAGCGCTCGGCAGCCACAGACAGCCGCGGCTGCTAAATCTGTAATGCGTCCATGCAGAGACAGCAGCTGGAGGATGGTGCCTGGGCTGTGAGAAAGCGCTTTCTGCTCCCGCTTCCAAAGCAGGGAGCCGAAAATGAACTCCTTACCCACGCCGACTTCAGCTGTGTGACTGCAGACGTTCAGTTCAGCAGAGCATGCGTTGCGTTTTTGACCCATCTGCCTCCAAGCGAAAATAATTTAACGCGAGCGGGGTGAGATAGATACTCCTGTGAGCAACGGGAAGGGGAAGCGGGGCTGGAGGACACGGGGTTTTTTTCCAACCTTGATGGCTGCTGTGGGTCGGGTGAGGCTGTGAGAGCAAACTGGACGGGCACGAAGCTGCCTCCTCCCTTCTCGTATGGGCCATCCCTGTCCAAGGAGGTTGTCGGATACGGGGGAAGTGTTACCAAATACGGTGATTTGGCCCACGGTGGCTGTCAGGGTCAGTGCTACGGCTCTGCCGCTCACCCCCAGATTGGAAGCTATGCTGGGGGACACCCCAACGCCTGCCCAAGAGCCAGACGGAGCGGCAGCGCGGGATTTCAGTCCTCCACGCTCTCCCCGCGTGCTCTCCGCCCGCTGCGTTAGCTCAGGGCTGAAATTCAGCTTCAGACTCACATTGGCTTCTATCTCCTGTTTTTTATGCAACGCGCTTGCCAAAATACCCCGAGCACAGAGAGGCTTGGAGGGAAAAGTACAGGACATGGAGACAAATGCTCGGCGTCGCTGGCACAGGGAGAACATTTTCCCTTGATTCCCTGACATTGCAATTGATACATGGCTTAATGGGCTTTACTACTACTGCCAGTTTCCTGTTAAAATTACTCCCAATTATGGCAAACGTTTAACTTTAGGTATGAGCAGAACTGCAAGCAACTCCATTTTGCACATCATATTTTTGTTAAGCTTCTAACCTCTGCTGCAGTTTTTGCTTCATAAAACAAGGGCAGTTTCAGGGCGCCTGCAGATTGCAAACTGTTAACGGGGACAGATTTTTTTTGCAGCACAATGCTTGGGAGTGAGATTTCCAGCTCTGATTTTTTATTTTCATTTATTCTCATTTGCCATCAGCAACGGGGACATGCCGAAAGCCGCTTTTACGGACTGAGCAAACCTCGAGCAAAAAGGGCCCTGTTGCTCCCACCCGCTCCGGTGCTGCCACTGAAGGAGACTCGGAGTCACCTCTCTTATTTTCGGCTCTCTGTTTCCTTTCCCTTTCGAGAACTCTTGCATAATGAAGAGGTGAACCCAGCAGACAGCATCCAGCTAATACAGATATGATTAATTTTCATCTTCCCTTTTTATTTTAAAGGTTGTCCATTCCAATGCAGAAGGCTTCATGGCAGATGGATGGGAAACCTGCCAGCCGGCCACATTTTGGAGGTAAAAGGGGACAAGACATGGGAAAGTTTAGTGCTTTGAAAAAGTGACCTTTCTTGGTAATTAATTTGTCACTTCCCAACACCATCTGCTGAGTCGTCAGCGGCATCCATCATAACCATGCAAAAAATACTGGAAAAGTCAATTTAAATGGGAACCGGTGTCAAATGGGCTTTGCGCACATTCTTTAGCAAAGGGAGGGGAAAAAAAACCCCACACTATCACATAATGTCCTTTTCATCAACGCATACACATGGTCCCAGGGAGAAAAACTATGTTGACCTCTCTGGAAGTTTTATAGCTAGGACCTCTCCATCGCCGGGTGATAAGCTGCGGTAAATGCACAGGGATCTGGGAAGCATCTTAGCGACTGCCACATTTTTCCAGGAGGGGTCTGGCCCAAATTGAGCGTTATTGACCGCAGTGACAGCAGCGAGTCCCTCGTGAGGACCAACACGCGGTGCAGTGTGTACACGTCGTATTGACCGGCTGCGATGGAGCCAGGTGAGAAAAGTCGTTTTACGGGCTGGGGCAACCGCTCTTTTCCCCTCGTCTCCAGCAAATACTGGCAGTGCTTAGCTCTCCGCCAGCCGGGCAGGAACGCCGCTGCACACCCCTGCTACAACACCCCATAAAGCCATTTGATGAAGAAGGATTTTATTGCTTCCCCAACTCATTTTTTCCTCTTTCATCTCGCCTGGTTGCTCTCAGGTTTCCCGTCTGAGAGAAGCACCAGGACGTTTTCTGGCCTGATCCCAAACCCTCCAGCACCAGCGCCTGTCTGATGGTCTTGAGAGACCAAAGATGAGTTCTTACACAAGTCCCCAGCTCGTTCTGCACCTCATTTGTCTGGAGAGAGATGTCAGTGCACAGTTTTGTGTCCCTGAGGGGGATCAGTGTGTCCAGGACTGTGCGATGCTCACTTAGGGTGGGAAAAGGGACCACATGGAAACCCAAAATGGACAGATAAATCCCCAGACTGCTTTGATATCTCCCCACTTGTCTGCTCAGTTTATAAAGCTTTTTGGTGAGAGATTTAGCATGTATAGTTTTATTTATTATTTTAATATTTAGCTCCAGATCCCGCCAGGGGATTTATTACTGTAAATCTATGCTTTTTGTGATGCTCGTGCGTCAGACTTCATTCTGCATTACGCTTATTTCGTGGCAACATTGTTATTGTTGTGATTTGTCCACATTACAGTAGAAATACAATTAAGACACAGGCATCATTTTACCGCTGGCACGCTCACATCAAAAATGCTTTATCCTGGAGGGCTCATAAGCTAAACAGACAAGCTGGGAGAGAGGAATTTTTCCACCTTATTGATGGGGAAACTGAGGCAGCGACCCCCTGTCCGGCAGCGGACCCACTCAGAACAGTTGCCAACCTAAAGACAGGAGCCTGGGGAGGGGAGGAGAGGGGATCTTCCTGGAAACGAGAAACTCCTAAAAAATCCAATGCAGATAACACCGTTCCCCGCCTGGCAGACGCGTTTCCCTGCACGCCAGGTAGCCGCTCGTCAGCTCCGCTGGAGGTGCGGGTACCCGCGCAGGTAAGTGATTGCGCACCGGTTGCCTCTACGCGTATATAAAGGGTGGGAAAACCAGCGGGAGCATCCAGGCGTGAACAGGAGCAAGGAGAGCTCTGACCTCCAGCATCCCGGGGCTGCGCTCGCCAGGTAGGTGCTGGGTCTCTGCTCCCATGTGCGAGCTCGGTGGGGTGG
Organism: Anarhynchus alexandrinus; assembly: GCA_008711295.1. NCBI lineage: Eukaryota > Metazoa > Chordata > Aves > Charadriiformes > Charadriidae > Anarhynchus > Anarhynchus alexandrinus. Next base: position 108,363 of record VUYV01000194.1, on the reverse strand, counting down.
GCGCTCAGACACCCGCTGGTGTTACCAGCACACGTTGGCTTCGGCAGAGAGAGCTCCGACAAGAAAGAGGAAACAAAATCGATGCTTAAACAAGGGGAAAGGTGCTTTCTGCTCGTCCCCCATCGTAGGAGCATCGATTCCGCCAGCTCCTGCCTCCCTGCTTGTCGTGAGCACCCAGCAGACGCCGACGCGCGCTGCAGAGGCGCGGGGAGCCCTGGGTGCCCTCTGCACTGGGGGAGCTGCTTTGAACTGACAGAAAATGAGTCACAGACGGTTCCTATCGACAGTAACGATTTGATTTTTTTGGAAGACAGCTCGGTAGATAAATGCACTGTCTTGTCACTGTGCTCACGCCAGTACCAGGTGGATGTTCACCCCTCCTGCCCCCAAATTGGCTTTTCACCCCATTTTACTTGGGCATGAGCTGGGAACTGCTGCCCCCAGCCCCACGCGAGCGCAGTACTTTGTTGTGCTGATGCTGAACTTGGGATCCTCCTGCTTTGTGCTTTCTCTCTGTAGCTGGGAAGCAAATTCGCTAACAACAAAGTACATATCTGCCTGGAGAGGCATTGAGCTAGAGATCTTCGGTCTGAAAGACATGTCCTGCTTACAAAATAAGGAAGGGACATTCAGAAATGACATTTTTTGACTGGAGTAATCTGTGGGGGTGTTTCTCCAGGGGAAGAGAGAGCGAATCAATTCACAAAGGGACAGTCAATAAGAGATGAAGGAGGTGAGGGGGTTTATTTCTTTGTATATGGCAGTATTTTATTGTGGTGATAGAATAAATGAAAAGGCACAAAAGATTGATGCTACTGAGATAACACCATGTTATCAGCACATATGCATATCAACACGGTGTATTACAAGGGGAGAGCCTGAGAAATCCTCTTTTGAGCACTGCAGCAAACAGGACATCTTGCTGGGTCGCATATGACAGCTTTGATGACCCGGCACGGGTGGGCAGGGGGGAGATGGCACCGGTGCTACCCCAAGCAGTGCCAAGGGAGAGGAGAGGGGCTACAGCCGCCTGCGCTCGCCGTCAGCCCTCCCCTGGCCCGGCACACAGCGGAGGGATGTGACTGGCAAGTGCTGCAGAAGGGAATATTTATTAACTTCCACTGGCCTTCAGTTCAATACTGGCTGGTATTTATGGGAAATCTAATTTAGGGGTCAAATTTGACCTAACAATGTCTTTTCAATAACGTCCAAACCAAGAGGTTTCTGAAACTAATTAAGGATCAGGCTCCAATCAGGTAGAGTAGTTAAGCTGTGGGACCAGACTTCATTAAATTCGTCCAGAGAGGGTATTTTAATATTTAAAGAGAACATTTAATGTTTACGTAAGTCCTCTTCTGACGTGAAGTCGCTGTTAAATCACTTCGGAAGGTAGTTTTTAAAGCTTTTTATACTAGGCTTTTATGCAGCCGGGCTGGCAAATGCCCTTCCCAGCTCTCTTGGACCCAGTGAGGCTTATTAAAAGATTCAGTCCATCAATGCAGGTTTTCAGGAGTGAGGAATATGAAAACAAAGTTTAACAAAACAGCTGTCTTAAGGTTTTTCTGTCTTCCAGCATCACCCTGTCTCCCTCGCTGTCAGTGGGATTGATGGGAGCGTTTTGCTCTGGATGTGTGTGGGTCTTAAACCAGTACAGCTGGAGGGCTAAAGCTTGCAGAACAGAGGGAGTCTTTAACAGTACTGAAGGGCTGGGCTTGAAGTCCCTGGAGATATTGCTCAAGAACAAATCTGTTTACAGAAAAAGGTTTGAGAGGAGAATTGTCAGTCAAGACACTTCTATTCTCAGCTCAGGAGCAACTGGAAGAGTAAATATACCTCTAGTTAGCTGGTGGATAAATTAGATTGCAGCTGATCAAAAGCCAAAGGGATTTCTTGTCAAATGGCCCTCTCCGCTATCACCCTGGTATCTTCTTTCCTGTGTTGTTCAGACTCTCATGATGGTTTCAAAGAAGGTGGTGGCCAGTTTGCTCCTGGTGTACGTGGTGTCTATGCTGGCTGAGCAGACCGAAGGCTTCGTGCCCTTTTTCACCCAGAGCGACTTCCGGAAAATGCAGGTAACCCCAAGAAATGTACTGCAGGGGCTGGAGCCCCAAATAAACCAGGAAAGGCTGGTTTATTTGGATTCCTCACTAATCCCCCAAGCTCTGCCAGTCCACACCATGCCACCATCACCCCCATCATCCGCCCCTTCTGTTCAAACAGGAGGTACTGTGACACTGGCAGTCCCTCACTCGTCCCAAAGTTAAGGGCTGTGGGAGAGGGCAGAGACAACTTTTAAGATGTGAGAGTAGAAAGGAAGAGCCTGGACTCCTTTACATAAGAACTAAAAGACCTGTGTGGGTTATCACCTGCAGCTAGTGGGTCTCGTTTTCTTTCCTCCATACTAGTGGCTGTAATTTTTACAGAGAAGCTGCAGCCTTCCATCACCATACTGATGGGTCTTTTTGTTGTAACAAATAATTAACCATCCTCCAGATGGTTGTCACCTCTGGGATGCGCAGAGAGGAGAATGTTTTTTTCTTTTGATGTGAAACTAATACTGTTGAAAGGTGTCAGGCAGGCAGCTGCAGAGACTGCATCTTCTTAAACACAGCCGAAGTGAGCTTCCCCCGCACGACACAACCCATTGATACTGGGGAGAAATCTTGTTTCCAACACCTATCCTCTTGCTGGATAGCTATTGCTTTTTGTGGGGAGCACAATCATCCTTCAGCCTCGCTGAGGAAGATGATGGGGACCCACGCACGGTCCCCAGATTGATTGTTCACACATCACGACCCTTGTAGCTATGCGTGACTGAGGGTCTTCTAGATGCACACAGGTGAAATCAGTCTTCCACAGGCTGCCTCTCCTCCTCTGAGCACGCGTTCAAACCAAAGCAAGTGCACAACAAGCAGTCAGTTTGACACTGAGCGCCTTCACTGCGTTTTACACGTCTTCTCATGTCTGTCATGTCCCAAAGCAACTTTGGCTTTTCTCTTTGGGCTGGGAAGAAAGGGAGGGTCCCGAAGCCAAGTTTAGCCCCATAAATGGGAAAGGACTGACATTACAGACCTGCAAGAAAGGCTGGTAATATGTAACGTCTGCACAGAGCTCTCCATTTCCAATGAGGCTGTGCAGGCTTTTATTCAACTTTGCTGCCACTGCTACAGAACAGAACCAGGACCAGGCCCCTGGAATAGCTCTGTAAGGTCAGTATACTTGGCTGCAACATCCTGCTGACAATGTTGTCTTGCACAGATCAAAGGAGTCCTCTACGAGTGTCATGTTTGCTACAGACCTTTACATGCAGTCCTGTAACCAGACCTTACACCCAACATTGCAGCCTCTGCTGCATGTCAGAATTGCAGTCCCCAAGGCCATGCTGACCACAGCCGATGGGTCCCTTCCCAGTGAGCTGTGGCCATGGGGGAGGAGGCCGCATTGGCTCCAGGCAGCAGTCAGACCTCCAGTCCCTCTGGTGGGCCCAGTTCTGCAGGGTCCTGGCTGTTGGGCATCACATCGTTGATATGGTGCGGGGCGAGTTTGGTACCCACACAATGCTGCGTCCCAGCATCACTGCCCCATTTGCTCTTTACTGTGAAGTTGCAGGAAAAGGAGAGGAACAAAGCAGGGCAGAAGAAATCCCTGACCTCGCTGCAGCAGCTGGAAGAGGAAGTCTTGTCTGAGCAAGCCGGTGCAGATGTCAACAAGGTCAAGACCATCCAGGTACGTTGAACCATGTGACTCTAAGGAGCCCACGAGGACACACAGGGGGACAAGTGGCCCAAGAGTCAGCCCGTAGAGTCTGGCTACAGGGAAGTGTTTGGTGATGCTGAGTGAGAAGACAGTGGGTGTTAGCAGGGAGCTCACAGTCAATATACCACCCGCTTCCTGCCAGGCAACCGAGCCAGGTTGCATCAGAGAAAAGTTTTACCTCCACCCTGTAAATTATCTTGGACATTCAGCAGCCTGGTCACCCCTCATCCCACCTGCCTTCTCCCTTCGTATGGGGAAGATGGAAACAACATGAGGTCTTTCTTTGCCATTCAGTGAACACCAGCCAACTGCAAGGCAGGAATTTGCAGCTTTGCTTCAGTTCTGGGTTTAACGTGTCACTTCTTCACCCAGCTCCAGATTAGCCGCCTGGTGTCACCTCCAATCTCACAGTCCCATGCACTGGCAAGACCTTATTTATAAACTTGGGCCCATACAGCCGCATCCCCCCCAAGTCTGTATACAGAGCAGAAAATTGCCAATTTTAAGGATTTAGGTGCCAGTCTGAGCCCTCAAAGGCACGCTTACCTGGTTAGCCAAGTCTGAAAATTGTGCTTTTCCACTTGAATACAGGGAACTCTTTGCCCTGTCCGTGCGGCTGCCCCTGCGGTGAGCTCGGCCATTCTCTCTGCCAGCAAAAGGAACATGTAGGTCCACCCCCAACTGCGGGAGAGACTGAGCGGGACCCGCAGCGGGGCTAGCCAGACTGGAATTTGGCCAAGACGCAGGTTAATGTGCAACTTATTCTTGCAAACGTGGTGCACCAACAATCAATAATAGGATTTAAACAGCAAGGATTCACAGTTCAAAGCATTAAATGACTGGCACATCCCAGTGTCTAACATCCCTCCGCTGCAACCACAAGCCCTCCTGTGCCTCCAGCCATGACCGGAACAACTCTATTTATTTCGGATACATCTGAGCCACAGCTGGCTCAAAGTCAGTCAGTCTGGGGGCAGGATGCTGTCTCATCCTCAGCCTTTGCTAAAGCAGGGTGCTTCACCAGCATCAGTAAAGCTGATGGCTTGAAGGGTCAAGGTGTGAGATAGTGGAGGATTATAAGGTTCAGAAATTATTTTCTTCTTTACAGTCTCTGTTGCCAGGAGGTACCTTTATCTGTGTTTCTGAGTCAGCCCATAGATGATCCAATGCATCAAAACTTTGGCACTCTGAACAGCACAAGATTACATTGACTTAAAAATGTTGCCTTTCCCCATATAAGGATCATTCTCTTCCCTTCAAATCAGCCCTAGACCCTCTACCGACTTGAGGAAAGTGGGGTCAAAGAGCCCCAACCCGCCTCCCTCTGCTCTCCTCAACCTTTCCTTCTGACTTTCTTGGCTTCCTCCACAGCTAGCTGTTCCTGTCAGAGCTGGGATGTGGCTCACCCCAAGGCAGCTGGAAAAATACCAAGATGTCCTGGAGAAACTGCTAGCAGAGATGTTACAGGACACCCCAGACGGTACTGTCAGGAGGTTGATTTCTGCCTTGGGAATTCTGCCTTTCCCTCCTCTCACCAGCTCATCATCACGAGATATTTATATTCCTCAGAAGGGCTTTTGTGTCATGTTTGCTCACTTTAGAGAGTCCTCAGATACCCCACCCGCTCTCATGCACACGCTCTTCTTCTGGGAAGGTTATTCACTCTCTTAGGGTGCTGTCTGTGCCCTAGAGCTGATGTTGACTGTTAGCAGCATTGCAACACTTCCCAGCAGCTCCCCTTGGCGCTGCTTCCCGCTTCCCACTTCCCTCCTCCTCCTCCCCAAAAGTCCTCAGTCTTCAGGGTGCAATTTCCAACAGAGCCTATAACACAAGCTGCACCTGCAGACAGACCTGAACACCTTGCTCCCTGCACTGGGGCTTAACACCAATGCTTAATTACAGCTAGAATTAGCTGCAATTTGAGGTGTTGAGCACTAACAAATCCAGCCCTGGGCTTTGCTTTTACGATGTGGGAATCACAAAGGAAAATATCCCGAGGCAGTGTGTGATGCAGCTATTCCAGCCTGCAGACTTGAGGGGTGGTGGAATGGGTCTCACTAGTGTTATTTCTGGACCTTTGTCTTATCTGGGCTTAAATGTCCCAAACCAGAGGGTCCTCTCTGTCCCTGTGGGAGCTGTTATTCTGCCTTGGCTGTGCTGATTTCAGTTTGCCTTCTAGCTTTTTAGCTGGGGAGCTGAGGAGGAGGAAACAATATATAAAGCCTAGGAAAGACTGAATGACAATTTTAAGGACACTTGTTCTTTTCTCTCTTTTCTTTTTAGCTGACTGATATCTGCAGCATCAGAAGCGAAAGCGATGTAGCTTGCTCAAGCTAAAAGACTCCACTTATGTAAACGAAATCTGTAAAAGAGATTAACAAAATCTGAGGTGAGATAATAAAATGCGCAGTATAATTAAATGGAGGATTTGTGCCTTCTTTCTGCATGCCTCTCAGCCAGATGGCAAGCGCCAAGTGTGGGAAAGAAGAGAGGGAGGGTTTCCAGTCCTCGAGAACATCACCGTCCTTCTGAGAAGTGTAAAGCATGTTGCAAAGCCTGCGTAATTAATCTTTGTGGACTAATAAGTTTTAGCCCTCCCTTTTGGCAATGAGGGAAGCTGAGGCAAATATTTACCGGATCTCCTCGCCAAACTGGTGCCACAAGTGTAGGATGAGGAGCGTTTGGTGGGGGACCCGGGCATCCCCACCGGGCTCCCTGCTCTGGACGCGGGAGGGCACTCTCTCCCACACTGCTGGGAGGAAGCAGGAGCCCTGATTTGCAGTTCCTACCTGTGCTCTTAACCTTCTCTGACTCACCCAGGCGATACAAATCTAAATAACATTGTGAGGAACACCTCATCCCATGGCTATGATGCGAACAGTGAATATGAAGCAATGCAGAGCTCCGGCCTTATTTCTGCCTCTCAAACAAACCTAGAGGTGAAATCGTAATTCCACTTGAACATATTGCTCTCCATTTACATACCTTTGGCTTATTTTAGAGCTGCTCCTCTATATTGGCAGCAGGAAATCCAACATATGTAAAGTAAGGACGGATGAGATCAATGGTATGTATGTGAATATATCCAATTTCAATCCAATTTTATCCTCCCAACCTAACACAAATTCTGTTCTCACTGTGGCTCATTTAAATAGCCATGTTTGCGCTAGAACAACACTCCTCGGTACGCTCTCTGCTGCAAGTCATCCCTTAGGAGAAAAGAAATCTCCCAATGTATAATGCAACATCCAGCATGGAGTGGATTCCAGCTTTAACATTTGATTCAAAGGCACACTCCTAGTCCATGGACTGATCAGCTCTGTGTAACTCAAAGTTTGCAGGGATTATTGCTGAGGCAGGTTGAGCTATGAAATCACTATAAATGAGTCTGAGCAGGAAGAAGATAGAAAATAATACATTCCATTAGGCTGAAAGTGAAATCAGCCGCACGTATTGCTGAGTTATAGGAGCTCAGCCAGTGCAAATCAGTCTGCAGTGGAGTGATGTCCATGGAAGATCTGGCATGGAAATCACTGGAGGAGCTGAACCACGTTTACACCGGTGCCCAAGATCAGAGACAAGACTGTTTGCTTCAAAGGGGGCATGTTGACTTCTTACTTATGAAAGACCCAAACCTTTACCCCAGGTTTAATTTTGCCCTGCCAAAGGAAAACAAGGAGAATTTCCCCTTGAGGGGCAAACTGCTCCTAAAACCCCAACATAAGCTCCACTGCAGGTCTGAGTTGTCCCTCTAGCACGCCCTTTTGCCCAGCTCTTTTGCCCAAGTGGTTTTCTAGGCTGACAGCTTCCCTGTGCCATCTAGGAAGGAAAGTTTCCCAGTGACAGCAAGAAAGAAAGTGAACAGGAGCCTCTTGGCTTTGCTTCCTGGACCATTTCCCACCACAGTGATGGTGGGGCCGATGCTCCAGAGAATTCTATAAGGAGATCCACCAGTGTGACTTTGCAGGGATATCTCCCTCTACTCTTACATTTTGACCCAGACAAGCTGCACCAGCAAACGTCTGCTTTTACTCTGTCCACCGGCTCTTCCCAGTTGACCCAGCTATAAATGAGCTCAGGGTTGCATGGCTGGTTGTGACAGTAACCATATGAACCCCCTTGCTTGCCCTGCAGCAACAACCATGCAGTCCAAACAGGCACCAAAGTACAAGGGGGCCTTCAGCTTTTGGAAGTAAATTCCTTCCAGCCTCAGGGGCTTGAGTAGTGGGAAAGAAGCAGATAGTCTTCTGCTGGAAGGAGAAGCTGGATGGACCCCAACCATCCTCCCAGGCATGACTCCCACTGGCAGGGCTACATCTCTTGTTAAGAAGCAAAATGGTCTCCATGCTGCAGGACAGATCTGTATCCCCGGTTCCCTGGAAGGCTGCTTTGGCAGCCAGCAGCACCGAAGTCCATGCCTGCAAGCAGGTAGGAAGATCTCACTGCTCCAGAAACTGAACAAGAGTTTTGTGGCAGGATGAGCAGATGAATAGTTGGGGGAAAGAGGCAGGGAAAGAAGGAGAAGGAAGAGAGAAAAGAACAAAATCAGCACTGACTTTCTAACCTAATAAGAAGCTCGGCAGGCTGAGGACATGACATACGATCGGGAGGATGAGCAGCAGTGTTCTTGGGTCACACCTGTGCCGTGGCTGTGAGTGACAGGGTGTTAAATTGGCACAGTCGGCTCCCAAGTAAGATCTGACACTTCCCCTGGTGACATATGCAGGACTGTCATCCCAATGCCATGGGATAAGCAGAGGGGGTGGCATGGCGGGTTTTTTTCAGCAGCCCCTCAGTCAGGGGTGGAAGGGTTCATCTGCTGCCCATGCTTTTTGGGGTACAGCACGCTCCCCTCTTCAGGCACCTCGTGAAAATGGCGCAGATCTATTTCTACCCCTCTGCTTACAGCAGTCCTGTCTTGATACTTCAAGAGAAGAAGCAGACGGCACGGCACGCCTGCTCTTCCCATTTGATAGCTGAGTCACTGCCAGCAGTCCTAAGGCAGCTTCTGGGCTAGCAGGGAAGGTGGAGGCTGTCCCCTCCTCGCCGTCCCATCTTCCCACATCCCGCTCAGGATATTTAGAGCCAAGATATTCAAGAGCTGCACCGTGGGCTGGGAAACTGGCTTTTCACAGCCGAGCATCTCTGAGCATCACAGCCCAGCTGCAGCATCAGCATGCCTGTGCTCGCCCCGGCAGCCTTTGCTGCTGCCCAGAGCTGTGGGGATGACAAAGGAGCTGCAAAAAAGCAGAAAATCCACCATCAGCCTCATCATCGGCACTGGAGGCAGCGTGATGGGAACAAATAGGTGCTTGTCCATGGGGATATAGGCTCTGTCATGTCTGAGAGCCAGAGGGCTGTCTTCTCCTGCTGCCTTCTCCGTGGTGTCCAGGTACCTTCCAGGGAAGGCACGGATGGTCCCAAGGGTTGTCTTGCTAGGGGAGGAAGGGAGAGGGGTTGTGGATTTCTCTCCACAAAGAAGAGGCATCTGTTCCTGCTCAGCATTGGCACCGCCAACCTCCCTTCTGCAAAGGAATCACAGCTTTTCCCCATCCCTCCAGTTCTCGAACACCACTCCCAAGTTCTCCACTCTGAAGGTCATGCAACGAGGCTGCTGGGCCAAAATCTGTCTTCGTGTAACTTCCCTGACATCCAGAAACACAAGAAGTTGAAGGATTGGTTGTTGGGCTTTTTTTCTTGCTGTTGTGCTTTTTCTCCAAAGCAAGAGGAGTTCACTTAATTCATGAGCTTGTATCAGCTCAGGCTTAGATGCCAGCATGCATCTGCATGTCTAGGCAGAACTTCTCCGAGCTGAAAGCTGTGAGCTTACAAAAACAGTGTACTAAGAGTATATTCTCATCCTGTATTTACATTAGACACTGCTCCAAATTATTAGCTGTCAGTTGTGCTTTCCAGTTAGTGAGCAGGGGAGGCTCGGCTTAGCACGTTCACACCTCCCATTGGAACTGAGTATGCTCTTTTAATGGGCTCCCTGGTCTCTACTAAGTGTGTATTTCTTGTTGCTAACCAGATTAACAAACCTCAGCATCTTGTTGCTGCTTTCTTACATAAATTGGGAAGAGCGAGGCGAGCTTTGCCTGATGCCCTAAACAAGAAGGGCACGGCAACAAAGTGAGTGTGAAAGGAGGGGTATCCCGACCAAGTTAGGTGGGAGTGTTGATCTGCTTGAGGGTAGGATGGCTCTTCAGAGGGACCTGGACAGGCTGGATCGATGGGCTGAGGCCAATAGTATGAGCTTCAACAAGGCCAAGTGCCGAGTCCTGCACTTGGGTCACACCAACCCCATGGATGCTATACAGACTTGGGGCAGAGTGGCTGAAAAGCTGCCTGGCAGAAAAGGACCTGGGAGTGTTGGTCAACAGCCAGCTGAACATGAGCCAGCAGTGTGCCCAGGTGGCCAAGAATGCCATCAGCATCCTGGCCTGTATCAGGAATAGTGCGGCCAGCAGGGCTAGGGATGTGATTGTCCCACTGTACTCAGCACTGGTGAGGCCACACCTTGAGTACTGTGTTCAATTTTGGGCGCCGCAGTATGAGAAGGACATTGAGGTGCTGGAGAGGGTCCAGAGAAGGGCAACGAAGCTGGTGAAGGGTCTTGAGAATAAGTCTTATGAGGGGCAGCTGAGGGACTTGAGGTTGTTCAGTCTGAAGAAAAGGAGGCTGAGGGGAGACCTTAGTGCTCTCTGAAAGGAGGTTGTAGAAAGGTGGGCATTGGTGTCTTCTCACAAGTTACAACTGATAGGACAAGAGGAGATGGCATCAAGTTGTGTCAGGGGCGGTTGAGGTTAGACATCAGGAAAAACTTTGACACTGAAAGGGTTATCAAAGACTGGAACCGTCTGCCCAGGGAACTGGTTGAATCGCCATCCTTGGATGCATTTAAAAGCCATCTAGATATGGTGCTCAGGGACATGGTTTAGAAGTGGGCCCTATAGAGTTAGATAATGGTTAGACTTGATGATCTTAAAGGTCTTTTCCAGCCATAAAGATTCTATGATTCTAAGTTTTTAATGTTGTGAAGGCAGAGTTTAGCATCTCCAGCCTCCTGGTAGCAAGTGGTGGGTGTCCACGCTGAGCTCTCCCGGAGCCCCCTCCAGCTCCCACTCGCTGCAGGTCCCGCTCCCGAGGGACCGCCGCGTTTCCACCTCTCCGGTACCGCGCGTCGATCATAAAACCGACAATGCACAGACAGGCAACACGCATTCATCACTACTTTTTCATTATCTTTAATTAAATTCTGATATTACGCCACAGTATTTCAGCCACTTTCATTACTTTCTTCATAGGCGGCAGCAGGAAAAAGCAATTACTGTACATCACTGCCTTGCCAAAATAAATTTTCAAGTCGACGCTTGGTTTTGCCTTTTTAGGCTGCAAAGTATGCAAGGAACCTCCTTCCCCGGCAAATATCCTGAGGACCCAGATCCTGATCCTGCCGAAAGTGGTGGCAGCGCTCCAGCCCGCGTGACGGGTGCCAATTAAACGGCTGTAACTTGGCAGTGATGAGAGGGATGAGGAAAACGTGTGTGCGTGGGGGAGTGCCAGGTGGCTGGGAAAGACACTTCTTTCTCCTCATAAATGTCCCTAAAAGCATCAAAACACTGGTGTAGCTTGCTTCGAGTGAGGTGAGAGGTGCTCAACCCCCCCCCCCCGCTTGATCCTGAGCAGGGTTCTCCAGAGAGGGATGGGGCAGGGATGGCCGGCCCCAGATGTTGAGGCAGCTTTTACCGTCCGCTCTATCCATTTCTGCCCCCTGAGATGAGCAACAGATCCCACCCGGCACCATTGCCTCTCTCAGAAGGCCCCTGACCTCCCGAACATGGCGGAAGCAGCGGCCCTGCCCTCACAGGACAGCAGGAGCGGTGTGCGGGAAGCAGCGCTTTCCCTCGACCTTCTCAATATGGCGCCCACACCCCGCCTCCCTTAACAGCATGGCGCCGAGGGGGACGCGCAGGCCCCACGTTTGCCCTTCCCAAGATGGCCGCCCCAGAGAGACGCCGATGGCCCCTCCCAAGATGGCGGCCGCGCTTCCCTACTCGCAGAGCACTTCCGGCGGGGCCTGGTGTCAGCGCCGCGGCCATGGCGGAGCTGACAGACGCGGAGCTTCGGAAGGAGCTGATGGCGCTGGGCTACCGGCCGGGGCCCATCACCGCCACCACCCGCAAGGTTTACGTCAAGAAGCTGGGCTGCCTGCGGGCCGAGGTAGCGGCGGCCAGGCGCAGGGGTCGCGGAGCACCGCCGAGCCCGGCCCGCACCTCCGCCAGGCCGCAGCAGGCCTCGCCCTCGCGGCAGCGCTCCGGCTTCACTCCCGCCGTCGGGGCCGCCCGCGACAGTGAGGAGGAGGAGGAGGAGGAGGAAGAGGAGGAGGAGGAAGGGGGGCAACCGCCCGCGTCCCGCTGGGGGGCGTCTGGGGGTGGTGGCGGGCTGGCCTGGGGGGGTTCTCGGGGGTCCCCGCCGGGCCGGGGCGGAGGGCTCGGCTCCGGGGCTGAGGGAGGCCTGTCCCGGGACAGCTTCGGGGGCCTGAGTCCCTCGGGACAGTGGGGGGCGTCCGTAGAGAGAAGTGGAGGGGCCGGGGCCGGGCTGGGGACGTCTCTGGGTGGACTTGGGGGGTTGAGCACCCCCTCCCAGTGGGACACGTCTATACAGAGGAGTGGGGGGCTTGGGGCCGGGCTGGGGGCGTCGCTGGATGGGCTTGGGGGACTGAGCTCCCCCTCCCCGTGGGGCACGTCCACAGAGAGGAGTGGGGGGCTTGGGGATGGGTCGAAGCCGTCCCTGGATAGGTCTGGGGGGCTGAGCCTCGCGTCCCACTGGGACATGTCGGCAGAGAGAAGCAGGGGGCTCAGCACCGGGCTGGGGACGTCCCTGGATGGGTTTCGGGGGCCAAGCTCCACGTCCCAATGGAGCACGTTTACAGAGAGAAGTGAGGAGCTCAGCGCTGGGTCAGAGCCATCCCTGGATGGATTTCGGGGCTCAGGCTCCTCCACATTGCAGTGGGGCACATCAGCTGAGAGGAGTGGGGGGCTCAGCGCAGGGTTGAGGCCAACCCTGGACAGGTTTCGGGGCTCGAATGCCACATCTCAGTGGAGCGCGTCTGCAGAGAGGAGTGGAGAATTTGGCGTCAGGGCTGGGTCGGGGGCATCCCTGGGTGGGGTTGGGGGGCTGAGCTCTGCGTCCCCCTGGGGTACCTCTGCAGGCAGGAGCGGGGGGCTCAGCTCCAAACCCCATTCCAGCGATGAGATAGGGGGGCTGAAGTCCAGGAGTCATTGGGGCACGTCGGAAGGAGGAATTGGGGGGCAGAGCTCCCGAGCTCAGTGGGAGACAGCAGGGGAAAGGAAGGGGCTGTCTTCTAACAGCTCATGGAGGCAGGAAAGCCAGGTGACACCCAGCACCCACTGGGGTACCTCGGTGGGACCTGGGGGGTTGAGTCACCAGTTTGGGAGAGGGAAAGACGATTTGGCATCCAGTGTTCGGAAGGAGGCGGACAGGGAGCCGAACCCCAGCAGCCGGGGAGGGGGGTTGATCCGGCGATTCCCATGGAGGGCTACAAGTGACGCAGGGATGGCCTCGGGGAGCCGGTGGGGAGCAGGACAGGGAATAACCTCCCGCACTCACTTGTTGCGGTCAGCCCCAAAGCAGCAGACGGAAGGAAAGGGCAAAGGCCTCGAATACTACCTCTCCCAGTTCCTTTGCCTCGCCAGCTTCGTGCTGCTGCTGATTTTTCTGGGCATCCTTGTGGTGAAGATGATTGGGTCAGGCTGGCTTGACAGCAGAGAGGAGAACTGTACGTGCATTGGTTTAATCCTGTTTTTAAACTATTTTTCACCTTTATTTTCTGCTTGCCCTTTATTACTTCCATCGCTGTCACATTTATCATTCTCATTGCCGTAACCTGCCATCTCTGCTTATGTCCCCATTTCCATCTCCCCTTGCCCATGGGAAACCTTGTTAGTCATGGAAAGTAAGTCAAGTGTGCGCTTTTTTTCAAATGAGTTTGGCCTTCAGTTCTTCAAAGCCATGGGTTTTATGGAGAGTGACATTCCTGCGAGGCCAAGGATGTATTTTATGATTGTCCATTGTGTAACATAATGTCTGTGTAATTGCCCGTGGTGTGTTTTTAATGTTAGCCTCCGCAAAGCGCAGCCCTTCCTGGCCTTTATCCTGGCCATGTGAGAAGTACAGAGGCTGAATTGGTACTTTGGCACTTCAAGCGCGGCAGAGCTTCGATGAGAAACCAAAAGGGGTTTCCCCATCACCTGGTTTTTAAAGCAGAGTTCCCCAGCTAGAGCAGATGGGAATATTGTCATTTCGTGGCTTTGAACTGCAAGAAGAAGGGATTTGGGGTGTGGTTGGGAAGGTGCGAGTCCTGAAACTCTGCATTCTGTGCCTGTAGGTGTTTGCGGACTTTGCATGGGCTGGGAAAGCTGTTTCCTCCTTGCTTCAAAGTCAGAGTAAAATTGTCCAATGCCAGTGAATTTTTGATGCACCCTTTACAACTTTGTTAGCTATTTGGAAACCTGTGGTATTTTGAAGCAAGAAATCTGGCAGCACAGCTGCAAATATTTTAAATTCTCAGGTAGTTCAGATTGCTCGAAAGTACCGCATGGTGGAGCGGGGCCGGTGTATATCCAATTGTCGGGGCGGGAGGGGACTGTTAAAGCAGAGGCCATAATCTGCAGGGCTAACAGCTCCAACTGAAATAAATCCTCTGCTTTTGCCTTGAGGAGGCTTGATTTAAATCCCTGTTATCACGGTGATATTTCAGGTGACCATGGCATGCAGCGAATGGCATTACTAGATTGTAAAAGATCAGTGCAAAGCGGTGGGCTGTAGAGGAACACGAAATATCTACTTAAAAGGAGCTATTAAAACGTTCAGACCCCAGTTTTTACTTTCCAGCTGAACAGGGTTCGTCATTTGCACTCATTTTATTTGTTTTGCTTTCAGCGCTGCCTACCAAAGCAGCGCTTTGAATGTGCTATTTGCATAGCAAGGTGCTGTGTAGAGTGAGATTAAGAAAAGCAGAATCAGGCTTTAAAGTAGAGCTTTTTTTATAAAGGATAATTACTTTCTTGATCAAAGCTCTTGTTTTGCAGCCAGCTAACTTGCCCTCCCCTTCTCTCTCATAGTTAATCTCTTGCCTGTGGATTGTGACAAAAGAACGGATGATGTAAGCATATATTTATTTATCTTCAAGTATTGTGGATAGGGGATTCTCACAGAAGAGTAATTACTCTAGGTAACTTCCACCAGTATCAGTATCACTGTAAAATTATTAGTTCTATCCTTTTACAGAAAAACTGTGATGTGATGAGTTGGAATTAATGGACCAGATTAAATTAGGACTGTATGTGAGACTCTGGAAGATAAAAATTTAAATTCCCAATTATGTGAATCAATTTCTTTAATAGTTGTAACAGAAGTGATATTGGTTTGCAATAAAGCTGGGTTCAGCTTTAACAATGCAAGATTTAATCCGACTAATTCCCTGAACTCCATCATAAAGTGTTTGTACAGCCCTGTGTCTTTTATCATAATGTACTATTAGGAGAGAAAATTTTGTATTGGATTCAGAGTTATGGTTCGTCTCCTGTGATGTTCTGGAGGCAAAGAATCAATCCGTGGTTGGTCAGATGGGATGTCTGGTGATGCGGTCTGGGCTGTGGGGTGGGGGAGTCGGTGGCACTTTCAGAGGACGCACTAGCTCACTTTTGACGCAGAAACTGTAGATCTGTGCTGCAGGTGTGTTTAATTTGAACCAGTGATGCGTGAGTGAGCCAAACCCCATTACTGGTATTTTGTTTTGGTGTTTTTAGCTAGTCTGACCGCTGTCCTGTTCCTGCTGGTCTATTCATGTTTATTACCTGTTTCTGACTTTCAGTTCTGTCAAACTAAACAGAAGGATGTAATAATGAACGTGCTGCACGAGTTGTATAACTACTTGTCCGTACAAGCTGGTAAGTTCCAATTGTCGTTATAAAACACTTGGGAGCATTCAGCAAACTGCCTCTCCCAGCTGTCTGGCCATTTTAACCTCATTTCGAAGAGAGGGGTTTGTGGAACAGTCAGTTCCACTTGAAGAGCTCTGAGTAAGTCAGGTAATAGAAAAATAGGAAAAGATGTGTTTATTTTTATTCTGAATAGTGCTTAGCTAATGCACTCATATCACCATGCTCTTGTGGAGTGGTCCTTATTTGCACTTGATATATTGGGAATTTGAGGTGGAAATATTCAGCTTTATGGTTCTTTTCTACCAGCATCTTGAAATTGTCTTCAAGACACTTAGAGCCAGTAAGTGTAAGCTGATGTGTTCTTACAAATAAAGTTAAAGCGACTTAAGAAATTGCCAGCTCTCTGCTGAAATGTGGCAGCTGATTACATGAGTGCCTCTCTGTTTTTTTTTTCAGTAACAGAGTAAGACAGGCTTTCTTAGCTGAGGAGCTAACAGAGCACAGTAGTTCAGCCCATCTCTACTATGTATTAGCGAGTCCGGTCCATAACTAGTATTTTGTGATGGAGAAGGCTGCTAGAAATTCAATGGATGAGTAAAAACTTGTTCAGCAAGATGTGTAATAATCAATAAAAGCACTTTAGTTCCATTTTCTAGATTTTGGACCTCAAGAAGGCTGAATCCTTTAGATACTTAAGCTTCACCGAATTCCTATATCTTTTCACATCAGACTTCAGCACCTGTGAATTTTCCACCAGTTTTACATAGCATATTTGTTTAGTCAACTTTGTGAAGCTAGATTTAGAAGATTTAGTTCCTCGCCAGCATTTCTCTGCCTGAGTAGAAGGTAGAGCTGTGATTTAGGCTCCTTAGAAGCATTTTCCATGCTGATCGTTAACTCCAGCACCGCAGTCTTTGATACCTGATGGAAGGAGCCCCTCTGCAGGTATCAGGTCAGAGAGGTGGTTATGTACTCTGCAAGGGGGAGAAACAGTAATTTTTCCCCCCTCATTCTGTGTTGAGTAGCTCACACACTGAAGCATGAGGTTTGATTGCCCTTAGCCAACCTATGTGCAGACGCTGAGCACTTTATTAATAGTCACAATCTTATCTGCCTACAGTATAAATCTTACCTTGTAATCATTTTGCTGAGAGCTATAGCTGATTTGAAAAGTGAGCATTTCCAGACATTTCAGTGTATTTCCGAACTGTTCAAGGGCTTTTTTTTTCAAAACATTTTCTATTTGACTTTTTTTTTCACCAGGTAATTTTGAATGCGGAAACCCTGAAAATCTAAAAAGCAAATGCGTTTGGGTTAGTGATGCGAAGGATCATGTGGTGGTGAGTAGGCTGTGAACAGCTATTGTTATGACATAGTGCTTAGTCTCTTATAAGGCAATAAATAATAGATACTAAAGCAATTCACCATCTGTTTTACTTCCTCATCCTGTTTTGATTCTTTCCTATATCTCTAGTTTCCCCTTTGGCCAGTCCTGTTCTCAGCAGTTCTTTTGAAAATAATCTTCTCCTACATCTCTGATTCAGCCCCTGTAAATCTAACTTAATGGTTTGTTGTTTCACCATAGTCATCAGTCTTCTGGAACCAGAAATTTCCCTGTATTGAGGGCTGGGCAGAAGAAGGATTTTTCTATACCCCAAAGTGTCAGAAGACAGACTGCTTTGATCTAGCATTCCATTTCTTTCATGGTAAACTGTCAGTAAGATTATGTTGTATTTAGTGGTTAGTCTTAACAGTCTGGGATAGTGTTATTTCACAGAGTGCTTCATGCATCATCTACCATAGTCAGAAGACTTTAGTCCAGACGGACCTTCAGATTTAGTTCTCCCTCCTCCAGTTTGCAGAATTATGATTAGAATTAACCTAGGGACAGACCGTATAGAATGAGTTCTCCCACTACTGTAATGAAATAATGTTATTCAGTATTTCAAATGAATGGAGAACTAATCTTCTTATGGATTCTTTTGAACAGAATATAACTGGTAGTTCCCCACAGAAGTTTGAAGCTGCCCTGCACTGGATACTAAACAGTAACAAGGATTTAGGAATATGGTAAGTGGAAGCCCACTGTGTCAAAGTTATGTTTCTCGGTGTTGGCTGATATGTAATTTGACATCCTCTGTGGTGTGCCCTAAGTGAGGTCCCATACCTCGTTAGATTTCAGAAGATAATCTGGGATTGGCTTTGTCAGTGCTTGCTGGGCAAGTTTCCAAATGAAAAGTACAGCCCTGCAGCAAAAATTGGCAACTGAGCTCATTCCTTGGGAGTCTGTTTCCCAGCCTTTGCACTGGGGGACATTGCGTTCACGAACGCCCTGTCTCGCCGATGGGGCGTAAATACGAGGTCAGGGCTGCTTATGGCTATCAACAGTTGTGTTGTGCTTCCTGTGAGGTTTAGAAGTGGTGGTCCTGGTGTCCTGCCCACTGTCCTGCCACTACAGCACGCTTGTTAAACTTGCCCAGATACTTACTTTTCCCAAGGTAACTTTTCTTCAGTACTGATGCTGTAGACAGAGCTTCAGTATTGTGTGGAGCTGCGTCCTTTGGTTTGTTGGACAGCAAAGCACTCTCTTTGGTAGGTAACATCACCCATGCTTTGGGATCCTTTGGAGTAAGTCCCGATGAGGAGGAGAGGAAAATGGATTGATGAATGGTATCTTTTCTTTAGTGTCAGTTGTCTTTCTGGCAGAACACACAGTACATGTTAAAATGAATGGTCTGACTGACTGTGTAGGGTGTTGGTCAGTCATCGGTGGGGCTTTTTTTCTCTTGGGTTTCTTGGCTAACAGTCTCTTCAGAGATACTGATGTTTTTCAGGTAAAAAACCCAAAACATTCAGGCCATAACCTAATGAAAGACTGTTATCCAGAGTCTGCAGACATCATTATCTTCCTCTGGGAAGTGTGGGCTGCCTCCAGTCTGTGTTAACTCTGAAGTCTAACATTTGTTTGCATTTTAACATTGCTAAATGTATCTCTGATTAAATGAATTGTAACAGTAGTAACGCTGGAGTTGGTGTGCAGAGCTTGTATGAATTCCCACTGCTCGGTTTTCTCTAAAAAATTTCTGCAGCTGCTGCTGTGATCTAAGGATCAGGCAGCGTCTACTGTGTTGATTATTGGTGTGTGGCAAATTCCCAGGACAGGACATAGTTTCCTTAGTGGCAGGTTTGGATTTGTAGGTGGGCTGGGATCCAGAGTTTTCAAATTCATATTTTTATACAGGAGCACTGCTCATGTCAGGAGCCGTGTGATACAATACATGCCCATTTTTTTTATTTTCATAATTAGCAACTCTGCCGGCTGTTCGCCCAATGGATCCTCTTTCACAGAGTCTGCATAGCATGCAGAATGAGTGTTCAGCATGCTTAAAAACCTGCGGGTGGCATTTTTAGCAAACGCTACGTGAGATTGTTTTTCTAGGTGCTAGTCTGAGAGGCAGAACTGAAAATGAGCTCTGCACTGGGTGATTCTGCTGCATATTTTAAATATTTTCATGGAATTTGGATTGTAAATAAGACAAGGGGGTGGGAAACAACTGTGTGTCTCCAGCTACTCTAGAATCCAGTAACCAAATACAAGCTGTCAGCAGTTTGTGAGCTGTGCACTAGTAAATTGAGAAAACGTCTTTGTCTAATAGGTTATTCATTGCAAACATAGAATGAATTAGTAGCTTAAAAAAATAAAATCCCCTTTAGTCCAATTCCTCTGAATCTGATGGCTCTCACTTGGATTACTTGATGCCTGTTGGCTAAGAGTATCCAATATAGGAAACCGCATCAGTGTAGATCTGTATATAAAGAAGTGAGTTAAAAGCATATCGGATAGCACAGCAGGTGTGTAGCAGTGATTTTGCAGGAGGATGCGTTATCGATTTTGCCATGAATGCTTTCCGAGGGTGTGTCTGTTCTCACTGCAGATACAGTTGATGCATTGTCACTTTTCTAGCTAAACTGTTTATGCTCATCTGTACTGAGGAAAACAGTGCAACCTCCACGGACATTCGCAGTCTCCCTCAACTGCTCTCTCTGCAATTGCTGATGAGTGACTCAGTAAACATTTCCATTTCTCTGTGCTGGGAGGTGGGAATCCAATTTAAAGTTTAATCTTCTGCACGCTGAGAGGTGCTGTCAAAGAGTCTGCAGAGGGAGACTTCAGTTTACCAGTGGGAGTTCCAGCCCTGCTGCCTTTTCTAAAGCCATATCTATTCCTTGCTAAGCAGCCGGTCCCAAAATGTTCTGGAAAGAGGAGCTGCAAGGATGTTGGTGTGTTTTCTATGTGATGTACAGAACGAGTTACTGCATCCGCAGTCTGTTTGTTCTCCCTGTCTTGATTAAAGACTGCAGTTGGAGTGTCTGCTCTCTTCAGTGAAGATTTTCTGCCTCTTTCCATCAGGTTGAAAGGCAGAGACCTTTCGGAACCAGTTACCAAAGTGGAGGATGTGTTCTGTCTCGAGTCGGCCCATCCTCAGATGGGGCTCGGCTGCCGTTTCCGTCGGGCAGTGGTCACTGCCATTATGAACCTTTTCCTGTTTTTCTGGAGTAAGTCATCGGTGTTAGTAATCAGCCTCTCTCCTTCCTAGCTGTAGAGATGAACTTGTGCGCGTGCACACGTTCTCCCAGCCATATGAAATTACTAATAGAGGTGAAATAAATCTGCTGATGAGTTAATTTCTAATTAACCTTTGTTCTGGCAGCAGAGGGAGACCTGTAGACCTGCTCTTGTGCTGTGAGTGCTTAACACTTACTTTAAATCAGCAAGCTGATTAGCTTTCTGGGTATTCCTCAAGTACCCATTGCTATGGTCTGCAAAATAAGTATGTTAACCTACCTAAAAGATTCATTTTTTCTTTCTTTTCTTACACTAAGCTGCAAAGTCTTCCAGCCTCTTTAATAATGACTTGTAGCATTTCAGTGTTAGAGGTTTTATTGGAATAGTCTGTCATGCCCCAGCTGAGACAGAGGTCTTACTGAGTGAGGTGATAACGAGAGATGAGTGTTGACTAGAAGAGTTTATAATCTAGCCAGACACGGTGGGGGTGAAAGGGGATAGTTATGTTTATTGTAGAGACCAAGATACTAAAGTTAGCTCATGTCATAACGGGGGCGTTTGTCAATGCTAAACCTTCAATATAGATCTCCTGAATTTCGGGCTGGTGCTGGAGCCCCAGGCTTTATTTCCTTATCAAGCAGCTATCTTCGGAGCAGTGGAGCTTGACAGTCTTCCTAAGTGATTATTGTGGGGGAGGCCTCTAGCAAAGAGATAGCTCTGGGACTTGGAGAATTCAAGCCCTGTGGTTGTGCTGAGGTTTCTGGTGTGGGGGGGGGGGGAAACCCTCCATGATGAGGCCTTAAGACCACCTTTTCCCACATGCACGCATGCTCTTCTGCTGCAGGTGTTGTCAGTACCAAGGCTTTTGCAGGGCGCAGCTGCGCTGATGATCAAAATGAATTGCTTGGATTCAGTTCCAAGCAGGCCTGGGTAGCAGGGAGTGAAAGCTGCCTCTGGGGAGAGGCAGTGTCAGAAATAAAACCGCTAGCATCCAGCGAGTACACGTCTGTCAGTTATTGAATTCTGTTTGTTTTTATTCTTCTAGGTCTGATAACTCTTTGGGGGATCCTGATCTTCCTTAGGTATCGCTGGCGGAAGATGGAGGAAGAGGAACAAGCCATGTATGAAATGGTGAAGAAGATCATAGGTAGAATCCAGTAGCTGTGTAAATGCAAGTAGCCCTGTTCTTCTCTCTGTAATGTTGAGGTCTCTCACCGTTTTGTCCTCCTGCCCTCCAGCTGTTGTCCAGGACCACTATAAGGAATGGGAACGCAATTTAGAACGTTACCCCTATGTTGGCATTTTCCACGTTCGAGACAGCCTCATCCCTCCTCAAAGCAGGTGAGCTGAATTTTATTCATTAAGGAGAGCTGTCAGCATGATGTTGTTCAGCTCAGCTAAAAAACGCAGTTACAGGGCAACGGACCATGAGCAGACAATTGATGGGAAGCTGGACTGCAAGAAGAGTCTGTCTGGCCTTTCAGTTTATAAAGGATTTTGACATAACTCAGGCTATGTCTTAACCTGCTGCAGATTAATGTGACAGTCCTGGAGCGGATGTTTTTTGCAGTCACACAGGTGTATTGTCATTGTTCTATCAAAGAGTAATTGGATTTTGTTTTGCTTGAGCATGGAACATCTGATTTTCTCTCCTTCATCTAATGTGTGTATGGTGCCATTCTCTTTCTCAGCCGTCGTACCTTATTCTCCAGAGGTGCTGTGCTTTTCAGAGCAAACCTTCCCATGAGTTGAATAGGGTATTGGGAGGCTCTTCTGAAGTGGTTTTGTGTATTGCTGCCTGGAAGGTTACCAGTTCGAGTTGGGCAGCTTTGAAAGGGAGATATAGTGAGATGGCTGGTTTTGGTGCTTTTTCAGAAAGGAAGTGTGGTCGAGATAGTTGCTCCATGGGTGGTGGGACCCGGGGACTGCAGCCTGGCTCTCGCTGGTTTATGTGCCACTTGCTCCATCTCCGCAGGGATGTTTCTTATGGTTTGGTTAAATGGAGTTCCTTTGTTCTCCTGACGGCTGTGTGTGCTGCAAAGTCTTAAAAGTCCTCACTCTTTATCAGTCACAAAACTCCTTTTCCTACTTGTGGTAATTGCAGCTGTTTTGAGCCCATCTCTGTGTGTGTGGTGCCCAGAATTACTAGACACTGATTCAGCACTGGGGTGAACTCCAGTTTGTCCTCCCTGGTCTAAGAGATCTCTGCATGCAGGAAGGGTGAGGGCAATTGGCTAATCGAGTCCCTCCGCAATACGAATTGAGCTTGAAATTTAGCACGGTCATCAATTACTGGTACTGACAGAGGGTCTCGTCTTCCCTGCCCCCCCGGCAGGACCTGTGTTTTCCTGTCCTGGCCTGAAATTGCTTCTAAACCAGAATTCTGACTTAATCTCCTTTACTGTCTGCACACAGGGAACAGGAGGCAGCTAGCAGTAGCTTGATCAGCAGCCACAATTGCTCTGAGCAGGAAAGCACAATGAGGATGTGATTCTAATTTATTTTTTTTCTTGCTGTTTCTTGCAGAAAAAAAATGAAGCGGGTCTGGGAGAGAGCTGTGGACTTTCTGGCTTCAAATGAGTCACGGATTCAGACAGAGTCACACAGAGTAGCAGGAGAAGATATGCTAGTGTGGAGATGGACTCAACCTTCTTACGTCTCGGATTCAGAGCACTGAAGAGGAGCAGAAGCTGAGCAACTGTTGATACGGACCTCTGCAAGGGGACAGTCCCTTCTCTGGTGGTGGGAAAGAGCAGGTCACGGTCCTAATCTCCTTGGGTTGGGGATTGCGCGTAACTGTTTGCTCTTCTTTCTGAAAATCTTCACACACAAAAATTCAGGGCTATAACGATGGCTTGGAAAGAAGATGGGCTTGAGCTGGTGGGAAGCTAGAACTGCACCAAAGTTAGCCTTCCAGCAGATATCTGGCTTCCATAGGCAAGCAAACCTAGAACAATTTTTTAAAAAGAAAACACATACCTAATATCGAGGGACTTAAGGTCTCTCTGACAAAATTTAGGTGTTTAAAATTTGACCTCAATTCTGCAAAGACCAACTGGTGGTAACGGCCGTCAGGGAATGTGTTTAAAGAAGATTAACATTTCCCATGGAAACATTAGGGTGGCAGTTAAGACGCATTTTGTTTGAATTTGTTTTTGTTAGTACAGTGATGAAAGCACTTGCTGCTTCCTGACGAAGAAAATGTTTGTGTCGGCTTCAGCCTTATAAATGAGGAAGAGGGGGGGGGGAGTCAGGAGAAGGTAGTCCTAGAGGGAGGGCAGTCTGACGTGCCTTGGTGGTTTGGGCTGGGTTGGGTGGGATGGAAGAGTGGTTGTGACCCTCTTACACTTTTTAAGTCTGCAGTCTGTGTGCTTTATGATTTCTGGGGGGGTGGGGGGAATTTGGGTGGAAAATAAAGGATATAGGAAGCTTCTGAAAGCGCTTTCTTGTGGCTACAGCCAAAGGGACTGCTTCATGAGCTATTAAAGGCAGCTTTGGAAAGGCTCTTAGGGCTGAATGTACATGTTTATCCTGGGCAGCTGCAATGTGTGTGCTGTGTGTCAGAGCAGAGGTGTACCATGCGTGCAGCATCAGTACGGGGATTGCCAAGTCAATGTTCCTCATTGCCTCACAACAGGTACAAGGAGCAGCGATCAATCCTCTGTTCACGCTGCAGGCATCGTATGTTCTATCTATAATCATTTGGTTACTTAAGTTTCTTTTTATGTCCAGCAAATGAGTGTTTGTTTCCAAGAAAATAGCACCAGTGTGTGGCAGTTTAGGCTAGGCAGAGATACTGCTAAGCTACTCTTCCCAATATTGTAAAACAGCTGGCCAGCTCACCACTAGGACAGCAGGGACCAAATTAATTTCTGGCATAAGCAAGTAAAAGCTGCGGAGAGAAGCCAGCGTTGAATTGAACCCGTGTAACCAGTGGATGTTGTTCTCCTTAGCATCGCGGGTACAGTGTGAATGCTCACGTTCATCTCTGACGGTGGGTGCCTGGAGAGCTCCAGGCTCTGGGTTGGCTTAGGACGGCTGCTGAAGCCCTGCTCCCCACTTTGCAGGCTGCTGATGCCGTGTTCAAGGTGGGTTCTTTGTGCCAGTCCCTGCTCACCTCCCGTTATGGAGTCTGCACTTCTCTGCCCCACTGCTGACTTTGGTGGGGTTTTCCACCAATGCACCCCGCGGGCCGCTGCGGAATGACTGCAGAGACTCCTTACGTACCTCCTGCTGGTGGTCGTCAACCAAAACGAGTGGAGAGAGCAGATTTCTCCAGGAACAAAACACGGGGAGGTCTTTCCCATTAAATGGGAAATATCCTGCGTGGAGTTGACTCTTACCCCATCTTGCAAAGGTAGGGTGTTTGAACAGACGAGGAGACTCAACAGCTGTCTTCCAGACAATGACCGGCTTCTTCCCCTGTCAAAATAGGGGCTAAAGTGAAGGCAGCCTTGATTCTTCTAAAGTGTTGTAACGAGATCTTCAGTGCTGCCATAGAAATTTTTGCAAACACCGGTGCCTACATTCTTAAGCCTTTTTAAAATATTTGTGGGGTTTGGGTTAGCCTTTTTAACCGTCCAAATCCAGAAGTGAAGAGTCAGGCATTGCAGTCATCTTTTTTTGTATTAAACTTGTTTTTGTAGAATAAATTTCACTGGCTTGGTGCTGTTTATTATATGTTCAATTTAGCTCTGTAAATCCATATATAAAATAAATTTATTACAAATAATTTGTTACCTTTATTTTTATTGAGGTGTCACAGATTGTTCCGAGTCCTTTCGCTTAGGCAGATCAAATAGATCCTGCTCCGGGGAGCTCACGGTTTCTAAGAATAAGACTGAAGATGGCACGGGGATTGCATGACAGCCTAACGAGACAACGTGGATCCTTGTGACGCTCGGTGATCTCGGCGCAATAGCCAGCAGTCTCACGTGTTTGGTTGCAAATTAAATCTGTGTTTTGGGAATAGCTGGCATTAAGCAGAGGTGTGTATGAAAAGCAGTTAGCTTGTTTAGCTGCGTTTTGTTGGGATTGACAGCTTGGAGGGTTGTGAAACGGTAAATATTAGTTTAGCGGGTTGATCAGTATTCCTGTGGCCCACAAGAAAGCAGTTATTTAAAGCAGGGAAAGGGATGGTGCAGTAGGTCTGTGGTAATTGAGTGAGGCTGCCCCAAGCTTCGTGTGTTTTGCGGTTGTTCTCTGAAAGGCAGATCCCTCGCACGCTGGGCGTCTGACGTCAACAGCCGCTGCTGCAGCAAATGTTGGCTCTGGTCCGAGCTGCTGAGCCCGTGTGTTGCGGCATGCTCAGGCCGTGGTTAGCTCACCTGCTTTTTGAGATGTGATGGGAAGTGTCAGGTGATGGAATAGGAAGAGTGGGAAGGTAGTGAGGGAAGCCTTGGATATGCTGCTGGAGTGGGATGGGTGTCCCTTGCGCCCAGGCTGTTGCTTGTCACTGGACCCATCGCTTCCCTCCTTGTGTCGCAGGGGTTAATGCGCTTTAAGTGAGGCTATTACAAAGCACTGTAAAAGGGGGGATATTTACGTCAAGGAAAAAGGCAAAAAGTCAACTCTTAAACTACTTACCAGACCCCCGAGGTTTCCAAGGTTGCCTGGTGAGTAGAAGACGCATACGTGTATCTTGCTGGCAAGTCTGAGTTGTCTTTAGGGTCCATTTCCTCGAGTGTTTTCAATTGTTCCCTTACCTGAGTGTCAGTGACTCAGAACATGTGCTACCACGAGTTTCAACTTCTTCAAAGTCTTCTCCTCAAATGGCACGAGTAGGCCATGAATCGTCGTTGTGTAATTTCTGTGGACATGGTTGACTCACTCGTGTTTGGTTAGAGAGATGTTTAATCTCATAATGTGGGTCTGGATGACAAAGGGGGAGATTTCCAGCGGCACAGGAGGAGGTTGGCTCCGTGGCTGCCGTGGAAGTCGGTGGGAGCCGGCTGCCTCCTCTCTGGCATTGAGTTGTTGCTAAGGTATGGGAACAAAAGGGAATGCAAGGCTAAATCTCTCCTCCGAACCTGCATTCCTGTTCAGATGCTTTTACCCAGTCTAGGTTGCTAAGTTACAGCTGAAATATATTCAAGGTTAGGAAATAGTCTTCAGTTTGGTGTAGTTACACGTGCCAGAGGATGTTTGCTTTCAACCAAGCTGCCATGATGTTCTCTGCGATAGTCGTCTTCCCCCCGTGTGCCTTCTTTCATCCGATACCTTGAGAGCAGAGAAGACTGGTTTCATGCCACGCTCGCTGCTGAGCTCCTGCTCGCTCTGTACAAACTGTGTTGATAATTTCTGCGGTACCAGCAGTTTTCCCAGAAGCCCGGGTCCATTCAAAGAAGAGGTCCTTCATCCCCCTGCCCTGCTCTCCTTACGACTTGCGTTTGCTCAACCAGAGTTGCTAACGCCCCCCTCCCACTTTCTTGCAAAGTATTAAGTTTCTATAAATAAATTCTCCAACGGTGGGCTGATAAAGCCACCGCATCCCCTTACTGTCAGGAAGGAAAATATGTACCAACAAGGAATCTAAAATAAAATTTGCCCTTTATCTTTTCATTTCCTGCTTCCATTTAAAGCCTTTCACATTAAATGTTTTGTCTCCTGCTGACATGACAGCTGATGCTGTGCCTTATTTATGGGGCGCGGAGTCAGGGCGCTGTGCCAGTTCTCCTGGAAAGATCAACGTGAACCGGAGAAGGAAAAGCGCGGCCAGCGAGTCCTGCCCGAAGGCGCCTCCCTCCGGCACGGCCCCTGTCCGAAGCAATCACTCCCCAGTGCCTTCCTCAGGATCTCCACCCTGACTTTGTCCAACCTTTAAAGAACAGCCTCCAGGTAGGTGTTGCAAAAGGTTTTTGTGCACGTTGATGCACGGACGGACCCTCGCTACAGCAGAGCGCGAGGTGTGGGTCCTGCCCCACTTCCCTGCCCCCTCGGGGGGCTGCCAGCAGCTGCAGAGCAGACTCCGACACGGGGACCAGACCTCTGTGTACCCTCGTAGCAGCACATTATTTCTGTAGGAACACTTCTGTAAGGCTGGTGAGGTCTGACGCATGGCCATGGGGGTCTTTGAACTGGCTCTCCAAAATGAGGAGACCAAGGGGGGTTGTGGAAACCTCCTTTGGCTTTGAGCTCATCTCGCCCAGGGGCAGAGCGTGGGCTCTGTGCCGCAGGAACACCCCCCCCGAGCTCCCCCTTCCCTGGGGACACCAGAATCTCCGCTGATCTCCCCTCTGACGGAGGAGACCGCCTGCCCTGTGTCACTGCCCCTGCTGTAGAGCCAGATTCCGTGTTTACATCCCAGTTCCAAAACAGCTCTTGGCATCCAAACAGCAACAGCAACAGCAGAGGAAAACACCCCCGGGGCAGTTTGGAGCTGCTGGCCCGGGGCTGGGAGCGGGGCTGGGCTCGCAGGGTGCAGCTCAGCCAATTCCATGTAAACCAGTTCAGAATCGGGTCCTGGGGGGGTCCCCGTGCTCCCTCCAGGAGAGCGGCTCCGACTTTGCTCCCAGCCAGGGTCCCAAAGGTGCCACCAGCAGCAAGGATGCTTCCACAAGGTTTTCTGTGTATTTGCCAGCCGGCGGGTGAGGCTCCAGCAGCACGAAGGGCATTGCCATCCTGGAGCTGTCTCGGGGTAAGGGGGGGTGACCCAGCCTGGCTGTCCTGGTGTCACCGTGCCACGGCCGCAGTTCCCGCCTGTCCATGGAGAGGGTGAAGAGTAAAACAACAGCAAAGACTCAAGGATGATCCAAAGCCTTTAGAGATGGAAAGGTGAAAAAGTTGGTGTCTGTGCAGGAGGGGAAAGGATGGGCGCAGCACAAGGGGGGGGTCAGCGTCACCTCCCTGTGCGTCCTCGGCAGTTTTTGTTGTTTTTCTTTAATCCTCAGTCACACGGTTTCATTCCAGCTCGTCCCGCAGACATTAAATTTACTCCTTTAACGTGAGAAGGGCCCTGCACAGGTCATGTCAGGCTGAGGCTCGGTGGTGCTGAGGTCACCGGGCGCTGGGGACCGGGTGGCCCTGGCGCACTCCGGGCTTGGCGTCCACGTCTGTAGGCGACAGCGCGCCCCGGCTGCCCCGCAGAGAGGTTTGGAGCCGGGACTAAGGCTGCAGCCTGCAGGCTAGCCAAGGGTAATAATATCTTTGTGCCTGTAATTAGTTCCTAATTAGCATAGTTTTAATATGAGAGAGGATTGCTCTCCCCTTAGAGCGCTCTGCTTTTTACAAGAGGCTGAGTAATTGCCTCTGCGGCCGTTCGGCAGCGGCAATCAGCCCGGCTGCCTGCGCGGGGACCCCGCGGCCGCTCGGGCATCCTCCGCGCGCTTGTTTTAATGGAGCGATAACTGCAAAGGACATGTCTCCCGGCCCGGCAATACGCCTGACATAAAAACGAGATTGCTTCAATTAACACACGCATTAAAAATACATACCGTATCCAGCAGGATGGGCTTCTGCCAAGGAGAAAGGTGCGCGGCGGGGAGGTGCTGCAGCAGCCGGACGCCCGCGCTGGGCTCCCTGGGGGCCACTGGGCAAACTGGGTGCTGGGTCCTGCCTCTCACTGAGCCCAAGGGACCCCCCCAGCATGGTCTCAGCCCCCACCTACTAGCTCAATAACGATTAGATTTAAAGCCTGATATGTTTGGGGACTGCGTGCTGGCTTGGCTTCTCTTTGCGGGGGCTTTTGGAGCAACGTGCTGTAGCGTGAAGGTGAGAAGAAGGGATGGTGGGACGCGCTGCTCGCCCGCATCACCCTCGTGGCAGGCACAGCCAGGGGGAGCGGGACTGGAGACCCGTCCTGGAAAAGGAGGAGGGACCACCAAGAGCAGCCTGACTTGGGGGATGGGAGGAGGGAGAAGCAGATGTTGGGAACCAGCACGTTCCTGCTGCTGGGGTGGTCCATGATGCTGAGCAGTGGCATGTGGGGATCCTGTCCTGTGATGCTGAGCCCTTTCCAGCCACGCAGGAGAGGCGGCTGGTGCCTGCAGCGATCGCCCCTGGCTTGTTGAAGGGCGTGAGGTGTGCTTCAACCCTGGGCCAGCTCTGGGCTGTGTCGCCTGTGCCCCTGTCCCGGGAGAGGCAGGGGTTTTGGTGCCAAGCCCCATCCAGGTGAGCCCGGGTGG
The DNA here is from genome assembly GCA_008711295.1 of Anarhynchus alexandrinus. NCBI lineage: Eukaryota > Metazoa > Chordata > Aves > Charadriiformes > Charadriidae > Anarhynchus > Anarhynchus alexandrinus. The sequence continues at coordinate 78,949 of VUYV01000194.1, read as the reverse complement.
GATGGAGAAGGCAGCAGCTGGGTCCGGGGCTGCACTGGCATGGCCAGGTCTGGGCTGGCCCTTCCTTGCATCGCTGCCCCCTTTAACGGCACCAAAACCCACCGAAAAACCTCCATCTCTCACCACAGGTACATTACCGAGCACGAGTTCTCCACAACCCCACAGCAGCAACATTTAAGGATCTCCCACAGCTCAGCTGTTCGGCCGGGGGGATGCGATCGGGGATGATGATGTGGCGAGGGGGATGCAGCGGGGAAGGGGAGGACGGGAGTGTGTTCCCCATGGCCGAGCACTGCACCCCCCCTGGGAAGGTCGCTCAGGCTCCCCCAGCTCTGTGTTTGACTCCCAACCTCTTCTCTCCAGGCTGCTCCGGGGCCGTCGCGGCGCAGGCGATGCCGAGCAGAGCCGAATCACAGCCGGGGGACGTTTCACCCCATCGCTGGAAAGCAGAGAGGTACCTTAGGGGTATTTACACCCTGAATTTTTGATGCTTCTATTGCATTTTGCTGAGAGGGGCTGATGGGTTCAGAAATTGCTGGGGGGGGATGCATGGTGGCTGACCTCGCAGGGCACCCACGGCAGCTTTTTTTCCTTCAGAAACCAAGCTTTATAAAAAACCCCACACCGCTTCCCTGATCTAAAACAGCAGCATAAAGCAGAGGGAAGTCAGGGCTCGGGAATTGGGGTCTTTGTTTCATCCCTGTCTTTAATCTCAGCCTCTGCCCCCGACCATCAGTTCGATCCCTGTGGTCGCCGTGAGTCTGTTTTCTCCCCTCCAGTTAGTGAGAATTACCACATCCATCAATCGTTATCTCAACAGCAAGATTTTCTTCCCAACCTCCTGCCGCTTTGTTCCAAAGCCCTCCCAGTGCCTTCCCCACCCGCGAGGCACTGATTTGCTCATGTCCCCCGAGTTATCGCTGGGGACTGGTCCAGGACCCCCGGCATGGGGGGGATGAGAGCGGGCACCGCCCCCTGCTTGGCCTGGGGGATACCCAGATCCCCTAAATAACATATGGATCCTGTCTTCTTGGGATGCACGGGGCTGGCACGGCGTGTCCGGAGGAGCCTGCCCTTGGCACGTGCCGGAGAGGACGCCCGGCAGTGGGTGTTTGTTTCTCCCAGTGGGTGGAGGGGGTCGGGAGGGGGGGGGCACACGCTGTCCTTGACTCGCTGGAGGAGACAATTCGGCCCTGGCAGGAAGCTCCCTGGGACTTTTCCATTCCCCCACCGGTCCCAAAGCGCCACGGTATCGTTTTTCCCTGCACAAGGCTGTTGGCAGGGTTGGGGCTGGGCGCCTGCGGGCTCCGCTCCCTGATCCGCTCACCCTCTGCGCAGCTTCGGGTGAACCCCGGGCTCGCCCCGTGCCTTGCCCCCTTTGCCGAAAATAGCTTTTCTTTGCCAAAAAGACCGCCGATTCGGTCTGTCCCGCAGCATCCTGGCTCCTCTCGCCACCTCCCTCCGGCGATCGCAGCCCCTTTGCCCGTCCTCCCCGGTGTGTTTTCCCCACGCAGGGAGCAAACAGCCACTGGGGTGGTTTACCGGGAGCTCTGGGCGGCCGGTGTCCATCCCGCTCCCACGGGAGGGGGGTGCTAAACACCAGCGGGGCTGAGCCAGGGGGGATTTTGCAGGTGGTACAGCATAAAACAGACCAGAAAAAAAAGCAACAGTTGTTTTCCTGGACAGGCTATTGCACAAGGTTAGCCAGAGCGTGGCCACGCTTTCTGGAAAGCCTCGCACACGGCCAGACCCTTCTCCCTCCAGCCTTAACCCTCTCGCACACGCGGCTTTGTTTTCCTTTAACACCCACGGGTGTCTCTCTCCCCCCCTTTAAAGCTCAGCTGTCAGCTGGACATACCAGGCGCTTGCCAGCCCCCACGGCAGCAGTCAGGTGATGGCCCAAATGCCCGCGCGCCCCCCCTGCTCCCTCATTTCTCACACTCGAACCGCACCGAGAAGCAGCGAGAACCCCAACCCAGGCAGCGCCCCGAGCCCTCGCTCGCCACCGAGCCCCCACCGGCCACCCCCACCCCGCAGGTGAGGTCCAGCGCGGCTCCTGCGCCCGCACCGGCCGCCTTCCAGGGCAGGATGGATACGGGTGGGATGAACCAGCACTTGATTTTGGGGAGGGGGCGGGATGTTATTCGGAAGGGTCACAGCACAGACGTGGCTTGCAGGAAGGGATGGGAGTTGGGGGGGACAGCCGGTAGCCAGGGGGCTGGTGTGAACCTCCGGAGCATGCCGGGGGGCTGCCCAAAATGAGCCTGGTGGCTTTCGGTTCTGCGTCGCGCTCGTGGCAGTGCCGGAAAGCGTTGGGGATGCTCGGCAAAAAGGCAGCCGGTGTTTGGTGGTGTGAAAGGCAGAAATCGGGCAGGGGGGTGAGGGCACTCATGCCCTTTCCCACGGGATTTGATGGCACCATATCCCCCCATCCCACGGCACTGCTGGCAGCCCCGACCTCGCTACCGCGGTCCAAAGGCACGTTCCCGTGTCCCGCCGGGAAGCCCCAGCCCCCGCCAGCCCCACTGCCGCCCCACACCATCTCCCGACGGCCGGGCCACCCCGGGGGTGGGCAGGGGGTGTCAGCGGCCGGCCACCCCCGGCTAACGCGACTCCCATCCCTCCCCATCCATCCCGCTGCTTCCCGCAGCGCGGCCAAATCAATCCTTCAGTGCAGCAAACTGAATCTTCGCATCTTCTTCGGGAGGGATGCGGGGACCCACCATCAACTTTACGAACATCGTTTTCTTTCAAGAGGGGAAATGTAAGACAAAAGAGCGGCGGGTTTCTGCCCGTAAGGATTTAGGGCAGGGTGGTTAGAGCGGGGCTCCTGCCGGGAGCTGAGCTTTTCGCTTCCCGCACGATGCCGCCCTGCAACTGCTGCTGACTTTGGCTCAGGCAGGGGGAGGGCAGGAAAGGCAGATTTGAAGGTTCCTTGAGGGTTGCCGGCCCGTGCAAACAGCCCGAGGCTGCTTTGAGCGCTGCCGGGACGGGCGCTGAGCTGGAACCGGTAGGGTTTTCCTTATGGCAAAGGTGTGGCGGAGTTTGGGGGGCCGAGGCCAAAGCCTGAAGGGAGATGGGGCAATGGGGCTTTGCTCTCGGGCTGGGCTGGTGCTCGGTGCAGGACCTGGCTTTGAGTCCAGGTCGGCTTTGAGTCCAGGTCAGCTCCAGTCCCGAGAGCTGCGGACGTGTGGATCTCTTCAAATTAACATCTGTGGGATTTTCTCACCTTCGGTAAAGAAAAAAAAATAAATTAACAGCCCCCCGCAGTGCTTCAAAGCCGACTTTGCAGCAGGGTGCTCTGAGATCATAGAATCATAGAATGGTTTGGGTGGAAAGGGACCTTAAAGATCATCCAGTGCCACCCCCTGCCCTGGGCAGGGACACCTCCCACCAGCCCAGGTTGCTCCAAGCCCCGTCCAACCTGGCCTTGACCACCTCCAGGGATGGGGCAGCCACAGCTTCTCTGGGCAACCCCTGTGCTGCGGGGGGCTGCATCCTTGGGGGGTAAAGGTGCCGACTGTGATATATAAGACTAACAACATGGTCCTGTGCTGGCAGAGCACTTGTTTTTAAAGTGGTTTTGCTTTTTAATCTTCCAAAATATTTCTGCTGAGAAGACCCCAGCTGCTTTCAAGGCGGGGGCCGGGCTGGCTGCGTTTGCCCCCCGGCGCGTCACGCTCGGAGCCGCGGCGGTGCCGCTTGGGATGGGGCGGAGGAAGCGCTAATTAAAGAGTAGAGAACTTATTCTGCTTCATTTCTTTTGGCTGCCTTTAGAGTTGGGAATAAATAACCCGTTTAGCTGAGACTCTTCTGACATTTGGCCCTGGACGAGAGCAGGGCGGAGGGTAATGGCACCCGGGCACCCGTGTCCCCGCGAGCCCTGCGGGTGCTGCTGGCAGAGCCGGGCTCCGGCCGGGGCCCATCAGCCCGGCAGGTCCTCGGCACGCGGACGTGGTCCTCAGAAACACAACTCTGGCTCAGGCCAGTGATGCTGCTGCGATGCGCTGGAAGGGAATCCGGTGTGTTCTGTGTTCCGGGGAGAAGAGCCAGGAGAGGCAGATGTTTTAAAGTATCTTGTTTGGTTTGTTTTTTTTCTGGAGAGGGGAATTCTCTGTATTTTCCCCAATATTTTCTGACTCATCTTCACCTGCATTGCCCAGCTTGCTTTTTTGTTTGTTTTTTTTATTTTAGCCAGGGGAAAAATATTCAAGGTTTCTGGTTTTGTTTTTAAGGATACAGATTTATCTGTAATTCTGTGTATTTTTAGTGACGTAAATATCTTTTGGCATTCGCGGTAACTTGAGCTGGCAGAGGTGATTTATTTCAAGAGTGTCTTGTTTCAGAGGAGCTCAGAGCAGCTCAGTAAGTGTTTGCGGTAACATTTATCTGCCCCGAATGGACGAACCGCTTCAGAGCATAAACCAAATGAAAAGAGCCCCTTTCTCTCACTGCAAATCTTGCTCCGAGTTTTGCTTAAGAGAAAACAATAAGAGCCTTATCAAATCGTGGAGGTTTTTTCCCCCCACCAACTCTCTTCACGATGCCAAGGTTGCCAGAATTGTAAGTGTGTTATGTCAGCCGAGTTTCAGCCTTGGACTGTCTCTGAAGCAATAAATACTGGATTGAAGTCATGTTGCGCTCTCTGCTCCGAAGAGGTGTTATGACAAATCCGCTTTTTGCTTTTCTCCTTTTTTTTTTTTTATTTTAGAGGAGGGGGGGAAAACCACCCAAACCACAACAAACCTACAGCTTTCAAGGGAGAAATCCTCTTTAAAAGTTGCCGCGACTTAACAAAATGCTAAACGCTTTTATTAACTTCTAGAAAAAGCTCTGAAGAGCTGCTTTCTTCCCCGGCTGAAAAGCACTCATCTACGTGGCCCGGCTTTGTTCCCTCTGGCTGCCACAGGCTGGTAATTGTAGAGCAGAAATTCCTCTCCGAAGTGTGGGGTGGGGAAAGAATAGAAAAATGGGGGGGAGGGAAAAAAACCAACCCCACACCACCTTGGGGGAAGGTAAAGGAGCTGCTCGGTGTGTTCTGGAGGTAGGAGTGTTTCTTCTCGCTCTTCTCTGCCTCTGACCCGCTTCATCCCACTCCCGCCGGCGAAAAACAAAACGGGCACCTGTGCCGAGGGCTCGTTGGCTCCGGGGTTTAATTGCCGCAGGAGGAGCGCGAAGGGGAAAATTAAGCGGCAGAGCTTTGGTTCGTGGTCGCAGGATGAGGAATGGGCTGTGTTTTGGGGGGGGGGAAGCTCGCAGGGTGGGCTGTGAGCGCTGACACCGGAGGAAAGGCTGAGCCTGCCCTCCTTGCGGAGCCCGGGGAACGCCGGGTTTATTCCTTGGCGCCAGCAGGGAGGTGCCGCCATCCCTCGGCTATTGGGTGTCTCCTGGTCAAGGAGGGGGTGATGGTGGTGCCCCGGTCCCGGCAAGGCTCGGGGTTGGCAGAGGTGGCGTCGCTCACCCAGCAACGCAGCCTGAAGGCTTTGCTGGAGAGAAACGGCTCTTCCGAAGATGTTATTATCAACTGCACTGGGTTTCTTCCAGCAAAAATAGGACGCAAATCTCCCTAAGCTAGGCTGAAGCTGGAGGAAGAAGGAGAAAGTCACCTATGCTAACAGGGACAGGCAAATCAGGGCTCAGCACACCCTTTCTGAGGGCTGCAGGAACATAGACCCATCCTCAAAAGGATGAGTTTAATTATTTTTTTCCCCATCCCTTTTAATTTGGGGTCTGGAGTGTTTTCCCCTGATTTTACTGCCTCGATGGTATGAAGCCTGACTGCTTCTCCAGTGTAAATATTAGCTCAGCTGCCTTTTTGTCCTCCTCGGTGCCTATAGGATTCCCCTGCCTGATGTCCACCAGAGCAAGAGACATCCACGGTCTTCATCCATGAGCGAAGGGGTGGTTGTTGCTGGGTGCTTGCAGGAGAAACCAAGGCAGTACAGCACAGACGTGGTCCATGTCTGTGCTTTTCCAACCTTACTGTTTCAGAGCACGGACTTGTCGCTGTCAAAATCACAGAATCATAGAATGGTTTAGGTTGGAAAGGACCTTGAAGATCATCGAGTTCCAACCCCCCTGCCATAGGCAGGGACACCTCCCACCAGCCCAGGCTGCCCAAGGCCACGTCCAGCCTGGCCTTGAACATCTCCAGGGATGGGGCCTCAACAACCTCTCTGGGCAACCTGTGCCAGTGCCTCACCACCCTCACAGGGAAAAACTTCTTCCTAATGCTCAATCTAAACCTGCCCTCTTCCAGTTTGAAGCCATTCCCCCTCGTCCTATCACTCCATGCCCCAGTAAAAAGTCCTTCCCCAGCTCTCCTGGAGCCCCTTTAGGGACTGGAAGGCCGCAATAAGATCTCCCCGGAGCCTTCTCTTCTCCAGGCTGAAGAGAAGGAGGAATTTGAAATCAAGGAGGAATTTCTCTGCGGGGCTGGAATCGGGAACGGATCCGTTGCTGGATGCCGCCTCGGGCTGTTGCAGAGGGCAGGGCCGGAGAGCGCGGGGGGAGCCGGCGCTTGGGTGCAAACCGTCTCGGTGCTGGTTTGACACGTCCTGGTGCCACGTGTTAGCACGGTGGAGGAAACGCTCCTGCTAATGCTCGGGTGTTAAATGACAGGGAATGTCCCAAACTGAGGTTTCTTTAGAAGGTACAGAAAATGCTGCTCACGCCATCAGCAGTGTTAAGGGGCAAGGGACTGCCCAGGGACACGAGCTTGCAGACGCTTTATTTATAAACCTCCTTTGCAAGGAATGTCCTAGCTTGGGAAAGACTAAGACCATCATTAACACTGTCTCGTAAGGCAAACTGGGGCTCTCTCACAGCGAGGGGTGTCATTAATACAGCGTATTAATAACCTGGCATTACCGGTCCAAGGAATGCCCTGATCCAGCTGCTTTGACGAGGCCACCGCATTAACTTGATAGCTCTTCTCAGTCATTCCTCTCTGTTTCTTTTGCCCCCAACAGGTCTAAATTGGGTCGTTTCTGGGCTCTGTGTTTCAGGCTGGGGCTCCCTGCCAGCCCCTGGGCACCTAAAGAGCTCATCCCACCCGGCTGCGGGATGCCGGCGCAGAGGGTGGCTTTGCGGTGGTTCATCCCCCTTTCTCACCCTCCCCCATACTCTCTGTTTTGCAGACGCCGTCGGTGAAAAACCAGAGCGGGTGTTAACTGGCCCAGCGCAGTATGTCCCAAATCCCGCTTCCGACCTCCCTTCGCTGCTACTAAAGGGGACCGAGACCCCCGTCCGCCTTTCGCCCAGCACCATGGTGGGGCAGAGCCCCCTGGACCCCAGCGAGAGCAGGACCGCCGTCCTCCTGGAGCCCTTCGTCCATCAGGTGGGCGGCCACATGAGCATGATGAAGTACGACGAGCACACGGTCTGCAAGCCCTTGGTCTCGCAGGAGCTGAGCTTCTACGAGTCGCTGCCCTTGGCCATGAGACAGTTCACGCCCCAGTACAAAGGTAAGGAGAGAGGCCGGGGAAGGAGCTAAGGGTGGGTGTTGTCACCAGCATCGGTCCTGAGACTGGGACAAGCCTGGTACTGGTGGTACCAGGGGAGGTACCGGTGGCTCGGTCAGGGCTGGCTCTGAGCTGTGGAGCCCCCATCGCTTGTGCAAGGGTGCTTCCCGGGTGAGTGTGCACACAGGAGCAGGTCTGTGAGACTGGGAGGGTTTGCTGGGTCTCTGTGGTTTGGGTAGGGGGGAGTCTCTGATGTCTAATAAGGGTTGAGCGCTGGCTGCTGGCAGCAGGAGATCCTTCCCTCTGCACATCGCCTTGCTGCTATGGTTGGCCTTGGTAACACATGGGGACTCTCGTTATGTCAAGTAGGGATGAAATTGGTCTGATTGTGAGGAAAAGGCATGACAAGGTGGAGACTGAGAGCATGGACACGATCCTCTCCCCAGGAGCAGCACAGGAGCAAGACAGTGAGGGTAAACACATGAAAAACAGAGAACAAGGGGCAGGAATAGGTTGGGGTTCTCCATCAGTGATGGCTTTAAGGATTTTGCAGGTCATGGCCCCAGACAGGTCAGTCTGATGGCACACGATTGGCGGCACTGAATGGGTGCAGGATAGCAGGGACTAGCAGAGTCTTGTTCCAAACAGGATTCCCAAGATCTGACCCATTACGTGCTCTGTTCAGTAGAGCTTTGAATTAGAATCCCCTGATAAAAGAGGTTTTCTGTACCCAGAGCAGAGCTCTTCGCCCCACGTTGCTCTGGCCCTTGGTGTTAGAGGAGGTGAAGGTTTGTGTCAGAGGCAGAGAAGTTGGGGAGAGCAAGGAAAGGGTCAGGGCTGGCACTAGCACGAGCTGGGGGAGAGATGCTCCTCGGGGCCACCATGACACACCGAGCCTGACGAAAACAGCCCGGAGTTGTCTCCAGCATCACTTTTGCTGGTTGCTCCACCTTAGCCAAGCCCCGCTCCCCCCAGCGCTCCTCTGAGCCCCGGTCCCTGGAAAACCAGAGGCACAGAGCACCTCACTTCTTAAAAACCCCATCCAGGCAGCTGTCCTGCCGCAAGCGCGACCTTCCCAGGAGAGGGGAGAGCCTCCCGCCTGCCCCTCCGCTTGGTGCCCCCGTCACTGCCCGGTGTCCCCCTTCACTTTCCCTGTCCCTAACTCTCCCTGCCCTGAACCGCTTTCCCAGCTGAATTTCTCAACTCAGCTACTGCAAATCAGTGCTCGGTGCCTGTGGGGGTCCTGGCATTTTTTTTAAAGCCATCCTCCCTCCCTCCCTCCCTCGTTCCCTCGCTATTTCTGCTTTTACTGCCAGACTTGTGCTGCTCATAAAGCTCCCGACCCTGGATTTTTGCGAGAGGCGAGAAGCTCAGCTGTCACCTAAAAACTTAAAATATCTTTTGGTCCTTCAGCGTCGCAGAGAAGAGCTCAAAGCGTCAGCCGCGGTTTCGATGCGCTTCCGATCCAATCTCGCCCTCTTCCCAGAAAGTCCGGGGCCTTTGCAGATTTACGGGGCAATATTAAAAAGATGCTTAAGGAAGAAAACAAGTCTTCCTCTAAGCAATTTTCTTTAGCAGGGGCCAGGGTTCGGTGCAGGGGAGCTGGGCCCCGCTCTGTCTCTCTGATAAAGATGTTAAGCAGTCCAAGCTTATCAGTTCACGGGTGGCCCGGTTATTAATACCTTTCTGTCTTCTTTTTCCCTTCTATTGCAAGTCCCAGTGAGTTTTGCGACGAGGGGTAATTAAATAGCAATTCGTCTCCAGTTCGGCATTGGGCACACATATTTTTAATTCTGATGATAACTGTCCCAGCCCGGAGTGCCGGGCAAATTAAAGAGGTGGAACATTTTCCCACGAGGGTGATGGAGGGGGATGAGCATGAGGGGGAATAATCCTGAGGTCTTCATCACCCGTTCACACATGTCCATGTTCCTCATCTCTATTCTTAGGCTGAAGGGGGGGGGAGGAGGGACAGCTCGGGGACCATTATGTAATGATGACATTATGTGTAATGGTGATCAAATGTCATCATTCAAATCTAACGCCGAGTCGGCTGCTTAAAAAAAAAACCCATCCAGCGCTCGGTTAACCGTTTCAGGCAGGTTGGTGACCTTGGGACCGGCTTTGCCCCCACCATCCCCTTGCAAACCTCTGCCTGCCCCGAGCTGAGCTTGCGAGGGGATGCTGCACTTGTTTTCAAGCCCGGTTCTGCTCAGATTCCTTTTGCACGCGACGGTAAATAAATGCGCTTGTAAATTTAAAAATAAATCCATGAGGGTAGAGCCGCATAGCAAAACGCTCCGGAGGATCACCGGGATGCCACGAGCGTGGTGACAGCACCCGTAAATACCCGCTGGCTGCCGCGCCGGTGCTGGGCAGGAGGGGGACCGCGGTTTTGGTGACACTAAAAGGCCAGCAAAGAGAAGTACCTCAATACACCTTTGCTCCCAGATAGATGTTTTCTTGTGGCCATAAAAGAGAAGGTCAGTAGCCATCTGTTATAGGTCTGGTTTGCAGACGTAGGTCGCTTGCAGGGCATAGGCAAAACCCGTATGGAAGCACACCGGGAAACAAAAGCATTTTTCATGCTGAGACGTAGGTTTTTGAAGGCAGAGCTTTCAGCTGGAAGGAGCGAGAGGATCGCATTCCCTCACAATTTAACTGCTCATTCTTGCCTTTGAAACTCTCCCCGTTAATTTTCATATTAATTTAAGATACTTAAGAACTCTTAGTTTCATGCTATATATAACGTTTTTAGGGCCAGATTGTCAGCACTATGCAAATGAGCACAGCTCCATTGACTTGCAGATATGTAACTGGGGCAGTTTTTAAGGTTACAGGCTGCTACAGTGCCGTGACTGAGGCAGAGCACTAGATTGGGAATCGAGGACTCTCTTCGCCTCGCAGTGACTTTTTAAAAATAAAAAGGCTTTGATTTAGGCATAAGATCCGCTGGCTTTTTTTTTTTTCCTGCCTACGTCCCGTGAAAATTCAAAGCGGGCATCCGAGCGGGTAAGAATTTCACTTGCTCTCAGTTATCTGTAATGTGGATTTTTTTACGAATGGGGCTCAGTGAAAATCATGTGGGTAACGGTGGAGCCCGGGGAAGACAGAGCTCCCGGTGCTCACCATCACCATGAGCAAAGGACTGAGATAGCTAAAAATATTACTTACCCCCTGATTAAGGTTTCCAGCCCCCTTAGCAAAGCAGCCTGTGTGTATTCCTCCCCCATTTCAGTGCAAAATTAGCCAATTTAACCAACGCCTGCCACGGCACGCTGTTTGGATTAACGCTGATTTTCCAGCAAAAGGGAATGGTTGTGGTACCTGAGCAGAGGGGCTGTACGGGGGGCGGGAGGGAAGCGCATCCGAATAGGGCTGGAGCTGGAGGGTTATGGGGTGCAGGACCCGGGGAGGGACGGGCACCCCGAGCCTATCGGAGGTGGCCGGTGGCCGCAGACACACGGGACTCCTGCAATTCAGGCGGTGAACACCTCCCTCTGCCAGCAAAGCTCGGCAGGCAGGACCCAGCGCACGCGGAGAGGGCAAAGCCTTCCCTCTGTGTTTGCTCACTATAATCTCACTTTAAACGGAGAGAAGGGAGTTTGCGTATTTATTTGCTTTGGCAAATTTGCTTGAGAGACCAGAGCTCCCTTGTTTGTAAAGCTGCCGAAACGCATCTCCCCGCAGTGCCCACCAGACCAAGCGAGGATACCCTGGGGACAGTTGGATAAGACCCAGCTCCACGTGTTGCTAACGGGGGGCTCTTTCCAGTGACGAGTTTTGCTGCTCCAGCAGCCTTGACCGTCCTCTTTTGGACCGGCTTTACTGCGGCTAGGCTGGGAAGCAGCAGGGCACGGCTCATGTGGCTGGCATCCCCTCTGAGACCCAAAGGGGCGATGCTCGAAAAATGCCTCTGCTGCCTTGAGAGGCTCAGACAGCCCCGACAGAGCGCCGCAGGAGCGGCACTGCGGTTATCAGCCTTTTCCCAGAAAGGTCAGAGCCGTCTGGTAGGCGAGCCGTGGCCATTCCTGCTCTGTCATTTGAGACTGGGAGGCAGCCGTCCCCACGCCAGGGATGGGCTGGGACTGGGCTAAATATGCGATGGGCCGAATGGCATTTGAGCCCTGTGATTCCCGTTAGAGTCAGGGAAAATTGCAATGCTAAAAGACATAATGGCGTTTTAAGCACTTAGGGTGGAAAGTAATAATCCCCGGTCCCGGTCATGTTCCCCCTCGTGCATGAACACCGGACGTGTGAGGGTCCGGTCGTCCCCCCCCGTTGGCCGTTTGGGTGCTGGTCCTTGGCGCTGGGGGAAGGACATGACCATGACAATGTATGGGCATCACGTACGCAGGCAGCGCTGCCAGCCCATGCACATGCCTCTGCCCTCGCTCCTGGGGGCTCTCCAATTAAAGGAGGGAGTTGGCACGCTGGTTGTCTTTGGAAAATTCCTGGTCCCCAACCCTCCCGTTGCTTCCTGCCAACGAAAAGCATTTCCAACCTTCTCCCGTCTTAAAAAGTGAGACATAAATCCCTTGTCATAAATAAGCCAGGAGCTCCGGGTCCAACGCGGGGGTCTTTACTGGGTCACCTGCAGCACAGCAGAGCCTGGAGGGATGGAGGACAAAGGAACATGATGTTCAGAGGTGGCAGGTTTCAAGCCGAGCCTTCAGAGGAGGGCACATTAGAAAAGCCTGTGGCTGTTTTCCAGGGTCTCAGGCTAATGGTGTTTATTGGACCTCAAATCAGAGTGGGATCAGTGTGAGAGGCTGCTAAAACACGAGGAGGCAGTTGTCCCGCTAAGTGCCAGCCCTCTCGGGATGGCTGGATCACCTCGGGCTGGTGCAGGTGGTGGCCAAGCCACGGTAACCCACGGGTTAATTAGAAGCACCTCTGCTATGAGGAAAGGCTGAGAGTTGGGGTTGTTCAGCCTGGAGAAGAGAAGGCTCCGGGGAGACCTTATTGCCCCTTCCAGTGCCTAAAGGGGCTACAGGAGAGCTGGGGAGGGACTTTTCACAAGGGTATGTAGTGATAGGATGAGGGGGAACGGCTTCAAACTGGAAGAGGGCAGGTTTAGATTAAACATTAGGAAGAAATTTTTCCCTGTGAGGGTGGTGAGCCCCTGGCGCAGGTTGCCCCGAGAAGCTGTGGTTGCCCCATCCCTGGAGGTGTCCAAGGCCAGGTTGGACGGGGCTTGGAGCAACCTGGGCTGGTGGGAGGTGTCCCTGCCCAGGGCAGGGGGGTGGGACTGGATGATCTTTAAGGTCCATTCCCACCTAAACCATTCTATGATTCTATGATGATTCTAATCTCATTCTGGTTTGTTTTTTTCCCCTTTTTTGTCCAGGCATCGTTTCGGTGCACCTCAAAAAGGACAGCCTCGGCAATCTGACCCTGATCGCCATCCCCAGCCTGCAGACGGAGAGCTGTGGCCGGCTGGATAACGCCATCGGCGACTCCTCGGTGACGATATGGCACAAACGCAAGTGGGCTGCCAGCGCCGGCACCGGCAGCGAGCACGCGCTCGTCAAGTGGAGTCACACGCAGCTCACCAAGACCTTCAAAGACAGGTGAGGGTCTGCTGCTCTCTGCAAACTTCCTGGTCCTCGCCTGCCGCTTGGGGTAGGGTCTAACCGGGATGGTTTTGGTGGCACAACTCCTGGTTTAAGGCAAAGTGAGCAAAAGCAATGCCCAGCCAAGGTGAAGGAAAGCAAAGCCCAGCTTGGTGGCTTCGTGGTTCATCTCTTCCCCAGCTCGTGGATGGAGTGGGGCAGATTTGGCTATCGCTGAGATGCTTCTGCTCAAATATGTGCCTCAAACTGCTTTAAACCCATTTCCTCAGAGCGCAGTATGCTCCGAAAGGAGGAGAACAGCCACCAAGGACACAGCACGGAACGCCCTTCTGCTCGTAACTGGCCAGAAGTACCCCTCGAGGGTGGTTCGATCCTGTCCTCATCCCAGGGCAGAGCTGTCCCTAAAAGGCACTGCGGTGCTTGCAAGCGACCTTAGGGCTTGCAGAGGTTTGCCGCAAGGCGTCTTTCTTCTCAAACTGGTTCAGAAAAGACCGAGGGCAGCTACGCCTGAAGGGTGCAACGTTGCTGCCGTGAACCCGCTGCCCGCGACGCGAAGCGAGTTGTGGTTTTTGGATGAGCAAGATCAAGGAATCACCCTCCAAGGAGAACAAATCTCCTCTCTGCTCCCTCCCCTCCTCGAAGCCAGCCCTTCTACGTTGGGAATCATTCCTATTGTTGGACGATTTGCCGTGTTGTGCCCATTAGGTAGATAAATAGAGATTCCTGGTTATTGGCGCTATAAATGGCGCTTTTCACAGGAGCCGAGCACACTTTGAAATTATAATGAAAGAAAATATTGGCATGCAGCAATAGCTGGCTTTCTGAAAATCACTTTTACGGACTAACAAAGGATCTCCGCAGGTTGGACATGATGAATATGTTTCCTTTGAGAGTCCCTGAAAATTTACCTTATCAAGTTTGAGGCTCTACAAAAGAGACGGGGGAGGAATATTCTCTTCTGGAGCTTATAAACCAAACGTGTTCTTTTGTGTGTTTTGTCTAGCTGCCCGGGGAAGATGCTATTGAGGACAGACCTTCAGTACCACACAGATTCACTTTTGGAAGATGCAAACAGAAACCAGCCAGAAAGAAACATCTACAACCCCTGGGGACTGCACTGTCACAGGCAGCACCTGAACCGCATGTCCTCCAAGCATAATGAGAACAAACTTCATCGTATCCTTTTTCCTCTCTCCCCTCTAGCCTAGTCTTGGCTACAAATACCAGCTCCTAATCAATGCGTGTTTTATGGCAGGGGGTATGCTTCCCTCCTCCGCCCAGTCCCTGGGAAAAGACAGAATATACAGAGAATAGTTGCTCTGTTATCATCTCCCACTGTTCAGTTGGACTAGATGATCATTGTAGGTCCCTTCCAACTGAAATCTATTCTATTCTATTCTATTCTATTCTATTCTATTCTATTCTATTCTATTCTATTCTACTCTACTCTATTCTACTCTACTCTATTCTACTCTATTCTATTCTATTCTAAAGAGCCCAAAACCAACCCCCACTTCCATAAATGGTATTCAGCATAAGTCAAGGATCCCCTTGGCATACATTTGAAAACACAACTACAGAGGAATTAGCAGCTGCCTCGCCTTTTATTTTCCTATTACACTTCATTACTCACCAGTCATGTGAGTAATAGAGTTTAACAACTTCCCCCACACCCACCGGAGTGAGCACAGCACCGAGGCGAGGTGTCGCATTGACAGCCCAGGGCTATCGTGTCACTAAAGAATGGAGCTGGTGGTGCTTTAATTCGTAGGACTGTACTACAGTAAATTAACTGAAATTGGCAGCAAGGGGGCTATAGCAATGACACGTTGGTAAAATTGGCTCAGAATGTCTCATTACAGTTGTGAGCCATTCTGGAGAGCGTCAGCAGTTGCTCTGATTTAAGAACTCTTTAAATTAGAATTTGAAAGTATTGGGTTTCCCTTAACTCATGTTCAGAGTTTCTATTGCTTGAGAACGTGGTGTCAAAATACAACTACCCCTGCATCCTGGACTTAAAGATGGGAACCCGGCAGCACGGCGATGATGCCTCGGAGGAGAAGAAAGCGCGGCACATCAAGAAGTGTGAACAAAGCACCTCTGCCTCTCTGGGCGTTCGCATCTGTGGGATGCAGGTAAGATGGAGCCTCCCTCCTTTTGGTGTTTGCCCGACACACGGCTTGAAACCAAGCTGGAAATCTAAAGGGACTCTTTGTTGGTGCAAATGGAAGTGGGCTTATTCTCGTCTGCCACCAAGTAGAGGCTGTAAGAATTGCCCACTCATCTGTGTGGCCCATCCTCAAACAGGAGAGGATACTCAGGGAAGAGTACAGAATATGGCATGAATAGGGTAACCCTTGCCCATATCCCCTCTTCGACTTCGGGAGATTTGGTTGCTTTCACAACCGGTGGCTGCACAACACCACCCCGCACCACTGCCACCAGCGTGAGCAGCTGGAACCAGTTCACCCCAGCTGAGAATCTGCCTGTACATGAACACAGATTCCCCTCTCATGCTCCCCCTGGCTGCTGCACAATAAAGAAAAACAAAAAAGCATCCCTTGCCCAGCTCGTGCCTTCGCAGGGCTGGCGCAGCCTGTCGCCCTGAGAGCGAGGGGTTTGTTTTGAGCTAAATATTATGGTTCCTCCTGCTCGAAATCGTCGCTGTTCCTCCTAGAAACCACACGTTGGTTTCACTCACACTTCTCAGGCAGGTTTCAAAACGTTGTTCTGCTGTGCCTGAAGGATAATTATGACAATGATGATTATAAAGCACACATACAGCAGCGTAAACACTCGGTGTCAAAACCTGTGTCCCTTTCTGGTCTCTGACATCCTTCTGTTGAGCAGATTATCCTTTAAATTACAACTGGCGTGTAAGCTAATTCTAAATCCACTCCCTCATTTCTTAGTCTGTGTTACCCGAGCATCACATACAAATTGCTGTCTACGTCTTTTCTCTCCGTGTTTAAGAAAGCAAGATTATTGCTACGTTCCCTATTGCAAGAAGGTACAAAGCTGGGGTATTCCTGTGCTGCTGCAAACTCCGACCATAGCCAGAGGGAAAACGCTGTAAATCACCAGTGACACGGCTATGACTTACAGCTATTTGGGTTTCACAAAGGGGTAATTTATAGCAGTACAACAAGAATCTGCACTAGTGGTTTAAATTGAATAGTTTAAATCTCCAGAAAAGGCAGGAGGTGGGATTCAGTGAGAAGCCTGCAGTGCATTTCCAGCGCTGCTAGGTATCGCCGGACCGCGGAGGATCTGTGTCCCAGTCCTCAGCCTGGCTCTGACCTTTTGAGTTTAGGGCAAAATCTAGAGCTTTGGGGGAAAACTGAACAACTGAATCTGGATTGTTTCTTTCTTTCTTTCCTCCAGGTTTACCAAGCGGACACTGGCCATTTTCTCTGCAAAGATAAGTATTATGGCAGGAAACTCTCACCAGAGGGATTCAGGCAAACCTTGCGCCAGTTCCTGTGCAACGGTAACCACCTGCGAACGGATCTCCTGGAGCCCATCATCCTGCGGCTGAAAGCTCTGCTCTCCGTCATTAGGAAGCAAAGCTCTTACAGGTTCTACTCCAGCTCACTTCTCATCATTTATGATGGACAGGAGCACAAGGAGAACACGGCACCCTTGGATAATCACCTTCACTTCCAAAAAACAAACTGCACCACGTCACACGGCACCAATCACTCCAGAGTTGACGTCCGCATGATAGACTTTGCCCACACCACTTTCAAAGGCTCCAAATGCAATCACACCACTTACGACGGGCCAGACCACGGCTATATTTTTGGCCTGGAGAATCTCATCAAAATCCTTCAGAATATCTCAGAAGGAAAATGACAAATTCTGTGGAATAGCCTGGATTTACTAGTGACCGATAGCCCTGAAAAGTACCGCACCGGGTCAGTTGTATGGGACCCTCACAGCTGGCGGCTGCCACGTGCACGGTTTGGAATGAGAGCACGGGCAGCTTGCTAGGAAAGTGCGAAAAAAACGCTACGTGCCATTACTGAACTCAAGCGTAAAAAGCAAAGAGCTGAAAGAATCTGCTCTGTCCGCAATCAATCACAAGATTTATTTTCCTTTCTTGTTTTACCGCTGTCCTTGATTTATTTGTGAGCCAAAAGAAAGCATTACTTGAAAGAGTCTTAATGATAAAATAGGACCTGCTCACCTCTACGCTCATGAAGCCACGCAGGCTAAGGAGATATTGTGCATTTGAGTGAGACTATTAAAATGAGCTGGCAGGTTGGAACAGATTGCAGCATTACTTTCAGCTCATGCTCAACACTACGGGCTGGAGGCAGAGACACACTGGCAGGAGAGAAAAACGCACACCCCGGCATTCACGCTCCACCTGCCCGGCGCTGCAGGACGGACGGGTGTTCTGCGTGCAGCGCGGGTGTGGAAACACAGCCGGATGAGACGCTGCAGAGGTTCTGCACTGCTTAAGGTGTAAAAGCAGGGGGACCTCAGACCAAGAACTCGACCTCGCAAAGGTTTAATATCCCTGCGGGATTATAAGTTTCAGAAACTTTCTAAGCAAGGGGCTCCATAGGGGCTGGAAGAAAAGGAATGCGATGATTCTGTCAGATACCAGTCACAAAAAACATTCACATCAAGGGATTTTTGCTTAAAAAAAGAAAAAAAACGTCCAAAAAAAAGTGTGAGATTGAGTCAGGGACTAGACATTAAAGGTCACCTAGAAATTCTTTGATACAAATATTGTGTGTGTGTGTTTGGAAGAGACAATAACAAAAGACTCAAAATGTTTACAGCTTTTGTGGACAGATTTTATTATTATGGAACAAACATAATTCCTTCCTGCATGGTGTGGGAAACCTGAAAGAGAAGTCCTTACACAAGGAACAGAGCTACAGAACCCCATTACTGGGGAGTGGGGATACAAATAAAATTGTCTAAGTAACTCTCACCTGTTGTCCATCTCTTTTTCACTTCCAGAGCATCCTTAAGTTATGTTACCTTTTGTTTAGGGCTGCGTGTTTTGAAAAAAAGCCATTACATCCACTGGTTTAAGCACCAGATCTCAAGGGAGACCCCTTCACTTGTATTTTACTGCATACAGCTGGTGAATTTCTACAATTTATAGCTGGAAAATTTAAGTCATCTGGCCCAGTTGCATATTTTACTTGGCCTAAAGTCCATCTGGGAAGACCTCATTATTTACTGGCTATTGTTCACAGTGTTGCATATTTGTTGCCCACAAACTCAGACGACTATAAAAAAAGCCACAAACACTCTGCCTCAGTAGTGAAAGGATTGAGTCATCAATTGTCTCGGCTCACACGCGTGCAGCATGGTCTCACGATCAGTGCTAATTGTGGCTGTCACCAGCTCTGCTGATGGGTTTTATACAGACCCACCTCAGCGTCTGCATCCCTGCTGGCGGGGTAGCAGCTCTGAAAGCGGGGAAGGGTGGAGAAGGGTCTAAGCATGACACCAGCAGCCAGAGCCCCTCGTCAGCAGAGCAAAACACCCGCCTTGGCTGGAGGCCTCACCCGCCACTGCTCCTGGAAAGAAAACAGCAACCTGTTGCTTGAATGGTGACAGAAGGCATCCCGCACCCTCTCTTCTCACCCCTTATATTCAAGCACTTAATTATCGAGTATTTAACCATTTGCCTGCTGAGAGGAGGAGCTCTGAGCCAGCCTACAACCGTATGTACTCCACGTGGAGAAGGGGGAGAAAACAGGCAAGACTTTCTAGGTTTCAGAACGGCCAGGAGCCAAGCATTAAGGTAGCTATTACACGCCACGCTGCTGGCTGCCTGGCCGGGGCTATTAGCAGCACGGCAGGGGGAAGATCCCTTTGCCAGCCGCCCAAAGCAGGCGGCTTGGCTGCGTAGGCAGCGATCGAGCAGATGAATGGGCACAGCCAGGCTGCTCATCAGCTGCCTTTCAAAACCACGGGGCAGGCCGTGAGCCCGCCGGGGCGACCCCAACAGCGCTGAGGGAGAGCAGCGTTGCTCCCCGGGGCCTCGACGCCGGCCTGGGCCTGCGCGGCCTGAGGGCCTGGCCTGGCAGTTCCCCCCGCCCTCACCGCGAGCACCGCGGGGAACGGAGGTGGGGGGGGGTGCATGGTGGAGCCTCTTGGGACTCCCCCTCAGCCCTCCTTTGCGGTGCTGCCCCACGGGGGGATGCGCTAAGGGGCAGCACCGATGTCTCCCCCCCCCCGCCGCCATGACCCTCCCGGCGGGGCCCGCCCGCCGCCGCACCGCGCATGCGCGGCCCCGCCTGACCCCTCTCGCCCGCCGTAGGTCACGTGACCCCGCCCATGGCCGGCGCCGCCGGCAGCGATGGCGGCCACCAGGTACCGGCGGTTCCTGAAGCTCTGCGAGGAGTGGCCGGTGGAGGAGACCAAGCGGCAGCGGGACTTGGGCGTCTTCCTGCGGCAGCGGGTGGCGCAGGCCTTCCGCGAAGGGGAGAACACGCAGGTGAGGGCGGGGGGGGAGAAGGAGTGGGGGGGGAAAGGGTGGCACCGCCGCGGCGGCCTGAGAGGAGTTGGGGGGGGCGAGGCGGGGCCGGGGCCGCGCAGGCGCCTCGTCCCTCCCGGCGGTTTAACGGTCGGTCTGAGGAGGCTGCGGCGGTTTTTGGGCGCGAACCTTGGGAGTTTAGTGCTGACACGGGGTTTTTTGGGGGAGCTCTCGGGGTTACAGTTGAGAAGAAGGTTGTGCCTGCGGGGCTCCGCTGTGAAACGAGCCTCCCTCGGGTCTCCTCAGGGCCCCGGGTGGGCCTTTAAAACACAGGCCCCGGCCAGGGTAGGCCTTTAAACACAGGCCCCGGCAGCCGCGTAGCGTGTGCCTCCGACAGGACAAGCTGACCTGTGTGCCAGATCCACCATCTGTTTTGGAGAGCCCCATCCCCGAGGTTGTGGAAGTGGGATATAAAGCATAGTGAATTCGTCAGTGCCGTGCTGGAATCGAGTTGATTAGTGCGTTTTGGCTTCCCGTGATGACAGGGTGATGGTGCGATGCAGTGTGGAGTATATAGTGAAACGCACTGTTGGGGTACAGCGGTTATAAAATTGGATTCCAGCTGCAGTTGTAATTGTGTTGGAGTTTAGGCTTTGGTGCTGAAATAAATGAGAGAAGCTAATCTGCCTGGGCTGCAGATCGTTATAGGCTTGGAGGTGGTGCTGTGAAATGTAAATGTGCCCTTTCTTAGCATAAAAACATTGTTCCAGATATGCATTTTCTACTTCAAGGCGCCATTATAGGCACCTAATTCTATATTGGTCACCAGAATAGTCTGCAGCAGACATTTTGGAAAGTGCTTATTGCTTTTTCATATGCTCAGGATAGCTGAATTTGCTGCACCAATTGGCTACAAGATCCCAACGCTGCCACTCATCTTGAGAACCTAAATTGATGCCTGCAGCACTGATGTCAATTTGTATGTATAAAGGTTTAATACGGCAAAGGGAAATGTACTGGCAGACAGCAGGAGGAATGTCTGAGAAAAGAACTAGCACCGTAAAGGATACTTTATCAGTCTAATGTCTGTTTTATTCACATGGAATAAGATTCGCTGATTTTACAGGGGGGAGGGACACTGTTTCTGCTACCCATTTAATAGCTATTTCTGCTGTCATTACTAAAACATTAGCAGGGTCATTTGAAATGTGACTGCAGGATACGTTAAGCAGCCGATCACCTGCAGTGTGATGGTGCTTACTCTTGACAGTCTGTCTGTCCCTAGATCCTCTCTCCTGCAGCAGCCATTACCCACTGAATACGGAGAGCTTTTCCTTCTTTTTCCTGGTTTGCGCAGAGGAGGCATTACTGGCCTTGTGCTGAACCTGTGCCAAAGTCCCAAGGACACATGAGCCGTGTCATTTTATCCTGCCATGTTTCTGTTGATACTATTCTTATTCGTGTATCCGTTTTAATCATTTATGTTTGATGTCATCGGGCAGCAATGCAGAGTTCTGGTCGAGTTGGCCCCCATTGTAAAACAGAAAAACAAGATGACGTGCCATCCACACTGCTAAATAGATGCCTCTGCAAGGCAGATGCACCTGTCCGAGGCACCTAGCAGAGGTTTAGGTATTAGCAAAGTCTTTCCAACTTACTCGACCAAAATAGAAACCCATTTACCCTTCACAAGCTGTTCAGTGTCTTTCATGCTGCTTTTCCCCAACCAATTATAAACTATTTTTAGCCTGCACCGGGATTTTCTAAATTCCACCCTAGTACATGATCCTATTTGATACTTTAGAATAAAACAGGCAGCAAAACTGGCCTTTGAGCAAGAAGTCTCGTAGATTTCACAGCAGTGGCAAATAAACGTGAGAAGAAGACTGTCCAGCAATGATCTCATTAACTGTGTATTCACAGCTGATCTGTCAAATCTTTTCGAGCAGTTTTTAAGGTCCGTTCTGGAAATCACATGCCTCATTATTCTTGTAGGCCAAGCTGGTGAGAAGCGGAGGGGAAAGAAAATAATCTGCATTCTGGAGCAGCATATTAGGGGTCACCAGTATGCTACATTGCACTGAGAAGTCACCTAAGCTGCTCCTTGACTGTCCTTCTCACAAGCCTTGAAACAAGGTAGTTTTTGCTATGGAGCTTTAAATTAAGTTTTGTGTGATACATTTATCCCTTTCCAGATCGCTGACCCTGAGACCTGTGACCGAATGTACGAGAGCTTAGTCAGAATTCACACCAACTACTACAAAAACAAGGTGAGCTTTGGCATTAGCCATCATCTCTCTTTTAGGGGGTGAGTCACAGCCTACTGCAGTTGGCTGCCTCATCCCAGCAGGATTTCTGGGAATGTCTAACAGACAAATGAGCGCTCTGCAGCTCTACCTGGTGCCTTTGGTCACTCCAGGAAAGCTGCAGATACCTTGGCCTCTGTGACATGTATGAACAATGCAGATGATAGTTCTTGGTATGGATGAACAGAATTCTTAGAGCTTGACTGAAGATGAGCTCAGACTTTACTGTATGGTGACGTTTTTACTTTTGTTAATGCACTGCAAGTAACATTGTTTCTCTCTCTCCTTCCCTCACCTACTTGCTCGTTTATGAAGTATCCACGCCTGAAAGACACAAGCTTCACTGGAGTGACAGTAGAAGATTGCAAGATGATACTAGCAACAGGTACTAATACTGTGCTTGATTGGAGAATGTCAGTGCAGCAGATAAAGTACATTCTAGTCTTTGTGGTGTTTACTGCAACATTTCTACTGAACACCTGTGACTAAAAGACAGAATGGGACTGCCATGCAAGTATGTTAGGATGTTTAATGAGGAGTAAGTTCAGGAATAATTGAGGAGATCATCAGTAATCTATCAGAGTGAAAAATCAATTGCATTTCGTACTGGGCAGGAACAGCAAAGGGTTTGCAAGGGCTCTTTGAGATCAGATAGTAGGAGCTATGTGAAAGAAATGCACGTTTACTATGTCATTCAAAAAATTCTCAGCTTCTGTTTCACCGTGGTCAAATTCCCTTCAGTATTTCTCCTTTTGTATTAGACAGGGTACCACGATGCAGAAATACTCTCAGCCAGATCATTTATGAATTGCAATGTAGGAAGGCAGTGCGGTTTTGTTCTGCTCCAGTTCCTAACTTTGATTGCAGTGTGTGGAAACTGAATATTAGTTGTTAGTGATAAGGGACTCCCCGCACAGTAGATTGGAAAGGGAAACAAACTTGCCTCAGGCCCTGAAATAGAAATTCATTAAGATGAAAAGTCAAAAAAGGAATATATATATATAAGGCAAAGCTTTTATAGGAGGGCTTTCATTCCTTTGCTTTTCTGCTTTTCTTCCTCTTTCCCCATCTCAGTATCTCTTCTCCTTTTGCAGACATTCTGAAACAGATGGAAGACATGAAAAAAGGGACATGGAAAAAACTGCGAGAAAAGTTCTATGCCAAGAAACCTGAAGAGGACTCAAAGTGACAGGCTAACTCCCAGATTCTCCACTGTATATATTCCTAAAGCACTGTATGTTGCCATGATGAATAAAACCATTTATTCCTCTTAGCAACAGCATTTTTGTTCAGACCTACACCTTACACCCTTCATTTTTAGTGCCTCCTCTTTTTTCCCTGGAAATCTAGGGCATAACTTAATACATCTGTGCTGAAACTGTATCGAAGCAGTGTAGCGTAAAGAACTTTGTGGTGTTAGACCAGATCCTTTGTGTTACGAAAAACGGAACAACCAGGAGATGCACAGAGCAAGTAGGTGCAACCATGTTAGCTTTAAGTTTGCTTGTGAAGATAACAATAGTGATGGTGTGACAACGTAGCTGTGCTTGTGTTTCTGTCTGTTAGCACTGGTAACAGTGAAATTGAGGGAGGGATAACTTTAAGTGCCACATTTATTTTTCCTTTGAGAAGACACAGGAGAGGACTGAGGGTGACTGTTTACCATGGGGACAGTGGAGCAGCATAAGGATTTAATTGAGCTTTCAATCCAGTGCTGCAGCGGTGTGTTGCTGGTTGAGCTAGCTATATGTGGGTTTCCCTCAGCAGGAAGAGATGGTTCTGTAAGGGTTGCTGCATATCTGAGGGATAAAGATAGGTTTTAATGACATGTTGGTACATAGGGCCATAAACAAATTTTAAGTGTGATTAGTCCATTGCTGTGGCCTATTTTTATTCCTTTTTAAAGCTTTAATGCTTGCATCAGTGTCTATTCTTGGGAGGCAGAGGCACAGGACTGTAGTTGGCTGGGGAAAGATGAGTGTCTAGAACACAGCTATGCCAGGACGCTGCTTGGCTCCAGGCAGCACCAACAGCTGCTCCTTTTTATGTATTTGAACAGTGTTTTCCTGGCAAGTAGTGAAAGAATTTAAACTTTGCAGCAGGCTCTAATCCAAAGCTTCAGAAAACAAGGCTGGTGCTCAAGGTAGTTCTTCATGGTAGCGTTCTTCTTCAGCTTGACTGGAGCATCACACTGTATTTTAATGTTTAACAGCTGGAGCTGAGAGCATGGGGTTGTGGAGCACCTTGGGTCTTTGGATTGTTCTGTATTTCTATTTATAACAACCCCATTACATACCGGAGCGCACAAGAAGGGCTCTTTCTTTACCATGTTTAAGTTTTTATTATAACATGATTTTGTATTTAATTTAGTTAAGGCAATTTACATTTTAGTTCTTAAGTAACAACAATAACAAAAAAAAAAAGTAAAACATTACACCAGAGATGAAACTAAAACACAGGACACCCCTTCACAGTGAACTCCTGTAAACCTGCAGTCTCCTACTACTACTGCCCAGATATCCTTGGTCCACAGAAGGCAAAAGACTAGTTCACACTAGTACAAGCTTGGATACTCATCCTCATCTGGTGAGTTAAATTAAACAAATCCACCTCCTTGAGTTTAGCTCCTCTTTACTGCACCACAGTGATGAACAGAATTCTTTAAATGGAGAGGGATCAGCACGGAGCAGGTACAGCAAATACGACGGCTGGTTTGCAAAGATCCACATGTACTAGTGACACTTTTGGAATAAGTTAAATACTGCAGCCCTACAGCTAGTTACACTACACCTGAGGCCATCAGAATGTAGTGCTTGGAGATAAAGATACAACCCTCCACATTTGCAAAATAAAGAGTTATTGCAATGAGGAATAAAAGTCCTGTATGATTTATCTTCCTACAAGGGCATTAGAGTAACGTGTGGGTCCAGGTATCGTGAGGAATCCTGGCCGGTCCCTGGCTCCTGAATTGCTTACAAGCGCTCTAGGGAAAATGTTGACTGTGAAGCTCTTCCACATGGTCTGTCTTTCTCTGACAGTGACGTCCAGGTGTGGAACCCAGGAATAAGCAGCCTCGTTAACTGACACGTATGCGTAGTCCCTCAGTGGGTGAAGCTGATGCTGCTTCTCCGTCTTAGTGGTTCATGGTATTCTGGACATCCACAAACCCCATCCTTTGTCTGCGCTTCCGTTGCTCTGTCATCTAGAGTGCAAACAAGGACACGAGTGAGGTAGGAAACCGGGCTGCCTTTACGTTCGCTAACGTGCTCCTCCAGTGCCTGACTGACCGGGCTGCTTTAAGCATCTGCCAGAAAACCCTGTAAGTTGGACTCGAGCTGATGAGGAGGTAAAGTATCAAAAAGCTCTTGTCCCAAGTGTCCCTGACCCCCCCAAAAAAGAGCTGCAGGAGCCCTTTGCTTTTTATCTGAAGTTGTACTGCCTTGGGCTGGTTCTGCCTCCTCTTCCTTGGAATTGGTGTCTATTAAGTAAGGACAGCGAGTTTCTACAGTTAGGTGTTCCTCAACTGCTCATTTCTTAAAAGTGTTAAGTACCTGTTCCTTCAGCTCATTCAGCTGGGAGGTGAGATGGGACACCAGCTTCATCGTGGTGTTGAGTTTGTCTTGAAGATTACGGATCTCATTCTGTTCCCCTTCCCCTTCATTGCTGACCAGCGACATGGCTCGCATCCGGGGGAACCAGTCGAGGTTCTTATTCTGGAAAGGTGACCGTGGAAAATGGGAGTTGGAGAGGGGGTGAGGAGGAGGGAAGAGAGCTGGTAGGATTTAACAGGAAGCCTGCCTATGCTTAGGGATTAAAGAAATTCCCAAAGGCTCATCTTTGCAAATTTTTCCACAAATAGTCCATTTCCAGCTTTTTTCCTTACAGCCTTCTGGGCTCAAGGTCAGAAGTTTTTCTTTTCTAAATTTCCTTTCCCTCCCCTTCTTGCCTTGAAATCATCTTGAAGTCACACTCTCTACTCTTGGTTCAATCCTTAAATACACAGTACAAAACATCAAACAGACAATGCGGTGTTGGCTGAGATTGCGAAGTGGAAACAACCAGCTAGGAAAGAACTGAGGCACGACAACGTTACTAAATATTTTCCAAAAGCTCCTCCTCAAAACTCTTTTTCTTTGGCGAGCCCCTTGTTCTCAAGTATGTCCCTGGGGTAGGCGGGTTGCAATAGTGAGAGAGCTTCCCGAGAGGACACGTACCTTTATCATCTGCGCCACGTAACTCTCCGGCCCTGTGTAGTCGGTCTTGTTCTTCACTCGCACCAGCACGATGAAGTACAAGTAGTTCCACATGTTGTGCTCGTATTTAATGTGCTCCTCAAAGGACACTGTCTTGTTGTCGAACTTGTCCCTTTCGAGTCCTGGGAAAGGCAGGCAAGAGCGGAGACGGGGAGGGGGGAGACGGGGAGGGGAGGAGAAGGGAAGAAGTGAGCAAGCAAACAAATGCGAAAGGAAGTAGAGCTAATTGCATCCTCTCCCAGGTGTGACTTTCCAGAAGTGCTTTTAATAATTAGTTGGCATTTAGCAGACAACGAGCATCCAAACCAGGGGGAAAATAACCCAGTTGTGTATTCAGGAGGCAGCTATTTAAAGCTGTGCTTCCTGCCTATGTATCTAAAAGCACAAAATCCACCCAGTGGATCTTTTAAGAAAAAAAGCAGCTAGATTGATTGGGTTTTTCCTTTTTTTTTTTTTTATTTTGGATGCCTTATGATGACTGAAAGCAGTCCAGAAAATTTTCTGTATTCTACTTCCTTAGTAATATGGTGCTTTTTTCCACTGGCTAAGCGATGGCCTCAGGAGCAATAGCTGCACAGCGACAAGAACTCCACAACGCGGCGTTTAGTTTAACACCTCATTAACAGAAGGCGAGGAACACCGCAGGTAATTTCCCCGCTCAGTTTGTGTCCTTGTTTAAGCCTTCTCGCCCTGCAGTGACCCATCGGTGAACAGATTTAAGTTTTGAAACCCAGAAACCAGCCAAAACTCCTTTGCTCCCCTCAGCCTGAGAAGGGAGGAAGAGCTTTGGGGCAATTCCTCTACAGGTCCCAGCGCTCACCACAGATGAAACAAGTGGTCTTCAGTATCTCTTCCTTCTTTTGCTTCTCGCTCCTCAGGTCAGCAAAGGTGTCAATAATGACCCCAAAGATGAGGTTCAGGACGATAATAATGACAATAAAGAAGAAGAGGAGGTCGTAGACAACCCGAGCGGGAAACAAGGATTCCTGTAATGGATGGAAGGGATAAATGTGTGTCTCTTTGCACACCTCTCCTCCAGCCACGCTAACTGTGCTGCCCCCTTACACGGGTGAGGGTACCAGGGGAGGAGGAGGAAAGGCTGTGATGGGGGAAGAGAGGAGAAAAGCACTGGGGGACGGTGTAGGGGACAGAGATGGAAGTGTCACAGTTTCCAGGGAGGGAGGGAGGGCAGCTGCGCAGCGGTACATGCGGCAGGACTTAGCAGAAGAAAGGGGTCCCACGTGCCGCCCAAACTCACATCCTTCGATGGCTTCCGCAGAATGTCACCCACGCCCCCTCCGTTCCTCAGGCCGTGGTTCAGGACAGTGACGATGCACATGAGCAGCGTGTCGCAGGCGCGTTCCCACGGGTCAGCCTCTGTTTCTAGGGTACCGGAGGGGGAAATAAAAGCAAAAACCCAGAGCATAGACAGGGCAGAAGTACCAGACTGTTACAAAGGATGCAGAGCTGTGGGGATGGCTCCTGCCATGGTGGCAAATCTCCCAGGAGCAGATGTGCATCTCCCAAGCAGCAGCTTCCCAGCAGCTCCTCCGCCTTGCTTCTCGCTGCGGAGGCGTTTGGCTGAGTGCTCCCGACGCTCCCGCTTTCTTTGTGACTAAACTGAATCTACTTCAACATTTTTTTATGCCACGGTCAGTGCAAAATTTGCAGGCCTCTTGCCTAATACGTGCCAGAAAGTGGGTTGCTTTGCTTCCAGCTTCGAAAATCTAGGGGTTTTCTGAGCTCGCTGACAAACCAGGCAGCCAAGCTACTCTGCCACGAATGGAGTCAGCCTTCCTAATGAGCTCACTTACCTTCCAAAGCAGTGGGCACAGCAGAGCAGCTAATTTTGTCACTGCTGCACGACTCCATGAAGGTCTCCATGTTCCTTTGCATCCCCAAGGGGTCATCTGCAAGTAAAAGAGAGCGCAGCCTCGTCAGAGCATCAGCTTGCCTTAGTAAAGCTCTTCTTTGCTGTCACGGGCGCTTTTCACAGAATCACACAGAATCTCCTAGATTGGAAGAGACCGGTAAGATCATCTAGTCATTAACCTGACACTATCAAGCCCACCACTAACCCATGTCCCTGAGCCATGTCTACACAACCCTTAAATACCTCCAGGGATGAGGACTCCACCACTGCCCTGGGTAACGCGTTCCAATGCCTGATGACCCTTTCAGTAAAGAAATTCTTCCTCGTGTCCAATCTAAACTTCCCTTGAAGCCATTTCCTCTTTTTCTATCACCTGTTACTGGACAGAACAGGTCGACTCCCACCTCAACTGCCTTTGTGTAGCTTTCAAGCTTCTTGAAAAAATAGTTGCATCATTCTCCTCGCCTTTTCTAGGCTTTGAATCTTTTGCTCAAGTTTCAGTTGAGACCTCTACAGTGCTAAAACTTCATTTGTAGCTGCCCACCCCCTTCTCTGCAATCACTCCTACCCCCAAACCTCTCTCAAGGTCCTTCAGTTGGCACAGGCAGCTGTCTTCTCTGCTAAAACCCCCAAACCCAGTGCCACCAGGAGTTTGCGCCGAGGGTATAAACCCCGTGATGCGCAGACACGTGCGTGGTCCTGCAGCGGGGAGGGAGCGGGGTCTCATGCAACAGTCTGGCTGCAGAAGGGGTCCCATGCTCTGCCCGGCCCCTCTCTCGCCCAAGCACCGCAGCCAACGAGGACAAGGGCTGAACAACCTTTGGCTTTGCTGTCCGGCAGCCGGTCCACCTCCAGGATGAAGTCATCCTTCAGGAACAGGAAGCCCACGATGGAGAAGAGGTAGACGAGGATGAGAGCCAGGAGGGCTGTCAGCAGGATGGAGCGCCCGTTCCGCGTCACGCTTTTGATGACATTAAACAAGGTCTCCTCACGGTAGATCAAGTCAAACAGCTGAAAGGACCCAGGAGCAAAGAAATGCCGCAGGGTGCTTTTCTTGACAATGCCTGGCCTACCTATATCCCCTTTTATCCCGAGATCTTGGATCGCTCAGCAGACCTTGACTAACTTTCACACAAAGCGTTTAAGTTTCCCAGCTGGCTGTAGGGAAGCAGAGAAGAATGAAGTGACTTATGCACAGCAGGAGAGCCAAGAATAGGACGCATGCACCCTGCCTCTGCCCTCACCAGCTCACGTTGTCTCCCAGCTGACCCAGATAAAGTACACAGTAGAGATTAGAAAGAGAGAAATAGCAAAAGACCGGGAGAGAGACAGTAATAGATACTGTCGGAAGGCAGAAAGATCAGCCTACGCAAAGATTAGAGCACAGTGAATTGTTCTCACTGCTGTTATCAATCAGCCCCTGGAAGGTGTCACAAGAACCTTCCGGCTTCTCTCAGGGCAGACAGGCTCCCTCTGCGCCCCAAAACACCTGCATTTATTGTACCAGGATGCTGTAGAAGAGTTCGTGCACAAAGAGTCCCAGGACGCTCGTCAGGATGTAGCCAACGTGGTAAAGAAACTCCACATCCATGATCATGGCCTTGTAGCCTCGGATGAAGGTCCCGCGATTGCCCACGAAGCTCACCACAAACACAATCTTGTTGGTCAGCTGGGGAACAACCAGAAACGGGAGGGAGTGGGGTTTGCCGCACTTTAGGAACGCAGAACAGCCTCCTCTGCTATGGGCTGCTATGCTGTTTCACCAGCAGCGCGTGGAGAACTTACATTGAGGGTTCCCAGTATATTCAGAGTGAGTCCGATCCCCAAATAATAGATCGATCGCAAGATCAGCGCCACGAGGAGCGGTCTGACACCGTAGCGCTTAGTGAACAAGGCCATGATGGAGAAGCAGATCAGGATCCAGAAGAGCAGCGAGATCAGTGGGGAATCCAGCACTCCTGGGAAGAGAAGACCCACAGCAATTAAATGGCGTGAGATGAAACGCACGCTGGCAGTCAGACGCTGTGCTGCTGCCCAGACTGTCCCGAAAAACGAATGTGCTGATTAGCAGAGGGAAGAAAGAGAGAAGTTTTGCTTGACTGCAAAGACTAGTATTGGCTAAGATGGTTCTTACTGATGCATTTTTCTCACATCTTTTAGCTGAGATCTCAAAACCACCGTAAATGACGGAGGCTTTGCCTGACAGCGGGTTCAATGCTGTCACTGCCTCCCCCTTTTTACAAGCCAGGAAAGTGCAGCCCCGGGAGAAGAGACTTTTCCCTAAGAAGGAAGCACGGGGAGGGCTGGCAACCGAAATCTCGACTCAGTCCCTTCCTTTGACCTGCAGAGAGGACGTGGGGCTTTGGGAGTCCAAAAGGAGACTGAAGGTGGGGAGAGTACAGGTCAGGGGACCAGTTTCCCTCCGTATGAGAGTCCCCTTTTTCTTCCACCTCGAGGAGCAGCAGCTGCCGGGCCACTTACCCATGGAAGTGGCTTCGACGTAGGGGTAGAAGAAAGCAATGATTATGTTGATGAAGACAGCCAGGTTGAAGGAAATGCTCCCCCAGAGAGTCATTCTGCGGGAGAACCAGTACATCAGCGGCATGCCTGGAGGGAGAGGAGGCAGACACACAAATCTCAGCCGACCTCGCGCCAGCCGGGGAAGGCTTTGCCCTGCCCGACATCCGAAGGGTTGGGCTCAGCACAGCTCGTGGGGCCGCAGGGCCCCTCGCCTCCCGCTTCCTTCAGAACACTAACGAAAGCTCCCTCCTCATCTGCTGAAATAGGAGCGCAAGGTCAACATGTCACGGCTCACAGTTCTTGGCTTCTCGGCCCTTTGACCTGCTCTGGCACCTTGGAATCAGATGGGCTCTGTTTTCCTCCTCACCCTCCTCCCCATCTCCCACCTCCTACGGCCTCGCGTCCTTCAAAACACCAATATCTTTGTGTTTTCAGTGCTGGTTCTGGTCCCAGAGGAGACCCAGCCAGCAATTTCCCATCCATACTGGAAACTTGTTTCCTGCCGAATTCCTAAGATAGTTTTGACTGGATCTGCCAGTGTTTTCAGAGCTGCTACGCCGCCCCTCCGCTGCATCGCAGTAGTTATAGTATGACTCTCTCTTGAGCTCCTGTTATTTTAAGACAGGATTTCCATCCTGATGCAGCCCTGAAAGCACCTAAGCAGGTCTGCAGGGAGCGGAGAAACAAGTTTGATTTCCCACGTGTAGCTGCTAGATCCTGGCTTAGGAGAAGGCAGCTGAAAGCAAATGAAGAGAGGGCTTTCCAGGGAAAAACACCTGCAGGTGTAATCCCAGGGAAGGCGCCGCAAGATGCATTTCAGACTACCGAGGAACTGCGCTAACGGGCACGGGGGAAGTACATCCCTGGGATCTTGATTAACCTCCACCACCTGCAAACTGCCGAGCGTGGCCCCTGCTCCGCAGAGCACGACAGAAGATGCTCAGAGATGTGACTTCCAGGCCAGGAACCCTTTCAAAGCAGGGCTGCCTCCCATTTTCCCCAACAGGGGCTATTTGAAGAGCCCATGCTGGCTGGGGGGAGCCCGAAGGGAAGGTCTGCCTTGCTCTTACTGCGCAGTTTCTTCTGCCATTCCATCTCGTTGTGGAGGAAGGACGACTGGTCGAAGAAATCACTGACTTTGCTGCCCTGCTCGTCCTGCTCGGTGGTGGTGAAGAGCCGGTACTTGGTCTCCTTGGTGAGGAACTCGCAGATGCCAGGCACCGGGAAGATTATCTGCTCCATGCTTCGGTCCAGGCGCACAATCTGCAGGAAGCAGGGCGAAAGGGGACGGTGCTGTCAGATCCTGCCCCTGCCAGCCTTTGGTTTCCTCTTTCCGAGACCCGGCTGTGCCTTCCCCTCCTCCCTCCCGCTCCACCGGGATCCAAACATCACTGGCCACTCCACCATAACGCTACAGATCCACCCAGCAAAGGCTGTGCTGGAGGAAAGCTGAGAGCACATGAACCCTTGCTGGTCCATCCCCAGGGAGCTCCGTGCTGGCAAGCCGGGATGGGGTGGCCAAAACGGCCGCATCCCCGCTGCTCCGGGGAGAGAAAGGAAGGGTCGGGGGGGCAGCTCGTTCCCCCAGCTCCCCGTGGGCTCTGCTAACGCCTCCAGCGCTCTGCAGAGCAGAAAGCCCATCTGCTTCTCGCCGGCAGAGGGATGGGAAGGCTCTTAATGCACCATCACCAGGCACGAGGCAGCTGGAGCACACGCGGGATTCAGCGGCCACGTGCGCGCTGGCAGCCCCGCAGCTAACAGGTCTTGCCTCAATTTGGGACGTGTGTTTCTCGTAATACGCCAGCGGGTCCTCCTCTTCTTCCTGCACCGGGGCCGTCGACTTCAGCATCTGCGTCAGCTGCTTGTTGTTTAGGCTGAGCTGGGATGCGGGGAGAGGGAGAGAGGATGAGGGTGGCCTCAGCCGGGGCCGGGGGGGGGGTCAGGTCTAACTCTGCATTAACAACAGCGTTCCTCAAAAATCTAACAGAGCTGATGAGATTTCAGGGAGAAGCAAATGAATTAAAGCTTCCTAAAGGGGTACGGGCCCTCCCCGAGGTGACAGACATTCGATTCCCTGCAATAATCACATCCAAGTGCTGCTAATCCACAAATTACAAATCAATGCCCATAAAACCCCAGGGAAATTATATTACTGCTGAATCTCATTTGGGATCTAAGGTACATAGGCAAGAAACGACAGCAAAGGACTCAGCCTTTCCTTTTCTAACGGGAAGGGGAGAAAGCGGGTACCAGCAGGACCCCATCAGGGCCACCAGCCTGTCCCTGCGGTGAGCTGGACATCACCCTATGTCTGAGCCTTCCCTGGGGACCCCCCCAAATACAGCTCTCCGCAGCTTGGTTTTAAAAGGTGCACATGCCTTTGGGCTTATAGTTTGGGCTACAAGGGCACCGATAAATCTTTCTTCTTTCTTTAGTCCCCCTGAGGAATACCAAGACCCCTCAAATCTTAAACAGCGAAACCCAGGGTGGTCCAGCAAGGGTGGGAGACTCTTTGCAGTCTCCGGTCAGGGTCAGGGTGGCTCGGAGGGGCTTTGCCTCCATTCCCGAGGCCCATCCATACCATGGATGAGATGCCCTCCTCCTCCTCCTCCTGGATCCGCTTCACCGGCTTCAGGAGCTGCTGCAGAGACTTGTTGTGTCGGGACAGCTGGAAGAGGGACAGCGATGGCCGGGTGAGCCCAGGCTGGCGAGCAGCCACCGGCGCACACGGGAGCGGGACGTGGGGTGCCCAGGGGAGCAGGACGGCAAATCGGGGGGGTGGCTTCTCACAGGGGCCAAAAAGCCCATTTCCCAGCCATGCTGGGAGCCCAGCGCGGCATGGGGAGCCCAACCTGGCAGGGACCCCGCTGTCACCGCTCCGTACCTGCAGCGCCAGTATATAAATGTTGTGGCCAACTTCTCGGGGGGAAACCTCAGCGTTTTCACACTCCTCCTCCTGCAGATAGGCTTTCTTAATCACGTCCACCTGGAAGGCAGCAGAGGGACACAGTGAGCTTCTCCCCACCTCCTTGCCTTGTTTTCCTCCTCTGGCCACGAACGGCTCTGGGAAAACCTTTAGGCAAGGAGACGCAGAGACGGAGCCCAGCAGCATGGCAGAGGAGATGGTTGTTGGACGGCAAACCAGCACCTGCATCAGGACCCACAGGCAGAAGAGGCCCAGCAATGGGCTGGGGGGGAAGCTGGGGGCTCACTGGGGCAACTGCTGGGGGTGTCTCACTGTCAGCCCTTACCAGTTCCTGCGGGCGGAGGCTGATGAGGATCCGCTCAGCGTTTTCGCTGTCATGTCTGCTCTCCATGAGGGCCAAGAGGAGCTTGGAGGCATTGTCCTGGCAAGGAGAAACCCTTGCTGAAGGGAGCTGTGCCCTGACTCTGCCCAGGGCTCCAGGGTGAGCAGAACCTCCCCTGTGCCCCGGTCGGCTCTAACTCCCTCCGTGCTAGAGGTGTCTGAGCCTCACACGGTGGAGATGCACCAGCCCCATCCCACCGAGCCCACGTGCTCCCGCACTCGAGGGCCTGACACAAGCTACGGTGGCCACCTCAGCCCACAGCACACCCCACGGCCACGGCAGCAAGCCCACGCAGCGATGCACACGCGTGCGCCCACCATGCTAGCCCGAGGCTCTGCCCACCTTCAGCTGCAGGACCAGGTCCATGCGGTACTTGCAGAGGGGGCTGATGTCGTTGAGGATGAGGGCTGTGATGATGTCGATCCCATTGGACTCGTGGGTCACGATGCAGCTCTGGGGGGAGCAATGCAAAGTGTTATCCCACAGATGCTGCCAGTCCTCCCAGCACCTTCCAACACATCCCAGGTCCAAAACGGTGCCCTGCCTACAGCTCTGACCCTGCCCAATTCCCCCAGGAACCCCACATCTTCTGTCTCCCTGGAAAGGGCACCGTTTGCACCACAAATTTAACCCCCATTTGCATCACCGTATTATCTAGCCAAGCCGTAGCTCACAATCCGTGCAGCACCCCTGTGCACCCTGGCATCCTCTGCTGCCCATGTTCTGCTCCTGTTCACGCCCCAAAACACAAAAGCTGGCCCTGTCTCTGCTGCTTTCCCACGCATCCCCCCCAAAATCCTTCCTCGGGCATCCCTGCTCAGCAGTGAAACGCCCCAGACCCACAGGGATACCCCCAGACCTGCAGAGATACCCCCAGACCCGCAGGGATACCCCCAGACCTGGTTCTCGTGGCAGGGCCCCTGGCAGTACTCGGTCAGGGTCTCCAGGGTCTGGGTGATGAGGGCCACGTTGTACTCGTTGATGTAGAGGCCCAGCAGCCCCAACCCCCCCGTGGTGCTGCCGCACATGATGTCGAGGAACTGCAGCGTCTCGCACACCAGGTTGTAGTTGGTCTTGTTGTTCTGGCACCGGAGGAAGTTCTGTCGAGCAAAGGCTGCAGTTACGGGGCTGAACGGCATCGCTCTGATGGGGGGTCAGTCCTGATCCCCCTCCCGACACCCCCTCCGGCTGCAGTTCGATGAAGCAGCACTCAATCCCACGGACATGGTCATGCCATGAACTTCCACAACACTCAGCAAAGTTATCCATAAGGGATGTTACATTTACAGATGAGGAAACTGAGGCACGGAGTGGCTGGTGCAATGGCTTTTTGGACCAAATTAAGGCAGAGCCCATCCTTCCCACACCCTAGTCCTATGGCCTCTGCCCCGGTCCCCGACCCCGGCAGCTCCTGTAACCAACCTGCAGGTCCCGGTTGTGGTTCTCACAGAGCAGTTGCAGGAATCGCAGGATGGGCTCCATGATCAGGACCGTCACCCCCATTTCGTTGTTCTGACCTTGCTCCCCAGTGTCATGGCCCTTCCGAAACCCTATGGCCATCGGGTATCGGGAGGGGGTGCCAGGCATCAGGAAGGTGTCTCCTCGTCCTAGAGGGCAATCCAACCTCATTAGCATCGGACTACCCAACGAGACAGACATTGGCTCCACCAAGGGGGCACAGCCCCATACCTTTGGTGCCAGGGTCAGGCTCGTCTTTGTCCTCACGAGGCTTGTTCCCGATGTCACTCATGTTCACAGACACCGTAGACTTGGTCTCCTGCTGTGCCTTCTTCATCCGGTCGTGCAAAACTTTGAAGAACTTCTCGGACTTCTTGTCGCTCGTCATGAGGTTGTAAAAGGATTTCTGGGAGGAGGGAGGGACAAGTGTCCATCATGGGGTCCAAACTGCCTGCTCCTCTGGTTTGGTAGCCTCCAGCACTCAAGACCTTCTCTGAGAAAACCTGGCGAGCAGGTTTATTTCCATTCTACAACCCCAGACATCACAGTCCTCTTGGATTTACAGGGGTGGATCATCCCCTGCCGCTGTGCTCTCCTTTACCCTAAAAGCAGGGTTAGGGCCAGAGCGAGCAGCGATTAGAGCAGCTCCAGGCCTGGAGCCCTACTGGGTTTTGCACGTACAATTAATTTGTCGGTTTCCCTGTGATAAAGGATTCGAGATAACCCAGGATTTATCGCCCAAGAGCTGCAGCCCTGAGTCATTTTAGCAGTACCCGGCAGAGGGCATCAGCATTACTCCAGAAACAACCTGCCCCTGTCGCAGCATCCAACCCTCCAGCTCCACGCAGCCGCCAAGCTGGAAAACTCCAAACCAGACAGATTTCTGCAGTTCCTCCTCTGGCCAGCGAACACATGCAACCGAACAGCGTTTTGGCCAAGCCTGCTACCCAGGTGCCAACCCAGGACGGAGGACTCCCCTGAGCCCAGGTCTTCCAAGTGCTGGGACCATTACGCTGCACCCATCAAACCGTGGCTGCCCAGTTCCCCCGGGGCTGGCGCCCACCGCGCAGCCGGCGCTCAGCACCTGGATCTCGGTGTTGCCTCCGTCCAGCAGGCGGATGGCAAGCAGGATGCTCTCTTGGAAGATCTTCTCGTTCTTGGTGTTCATGATGAGGTCAGCCACCAACTTGGTGGCCCCTTCTCGGTCCAGCCGGCACTGGACAGCAGCGATAGCGGACCAGTCCTGGTCTTGGCCTGCAGGAGAAGACACAGATGGACGTGATGCTGTGGCAGTGCAGAAGATTGAGCACAGCTAAATTGCTGCCAGAGGCATATCAGTCCCATCCCTTCATCTCCCCAAATCCTTCACTCCCATGGAGGTGGCGGAATGGTGACCAGCTATGGACCTGATCCCATCATGGCTCGGGAGCCGGAAATTCGAGGTGTGTGTGAGCAGCGCAGAGAGACAGGGAAGGCGCAGGAGAGGACCACTCACCTCCCCCGGCAGCGTCCACAATTTCCCCTTTGGAGCTGGACTTCTTGTTCTGCAGGTAATTGTTCAGGAGCATTTTCCGCAGCAGGTTGCCCTGCCAAGACAAATAAACGTCACGAGTCTCCCGACGCCAAGGCCAGCGCTAGAGCGGAACAAGGCTGAGCACCCGCGGGCTGCAGCGGGGAGGGCACTGCCAGCATGGGTGGTGGGGGCTGCACGGATGAGGAGCGGGGCTGGGAGGTGCCATGGGACCGTGGTGCTGGTGCTCACCCTCTCGCCGTATCTGTTCCTCTTCACCAGCATCTGCTGCAGCGTCCTCAGCACCTTGATGCACAGCTTCTCCTCCGTCTCCATGAGGTCCTTGGTGTGCTGCACCAGCCTGGCACAGCAAAGCCACCGTCACGCAGCTGAGAGGGATAAGGGGGTCCCCAAGGGAACAGCCCCACCGCCCCTTCGCTCTGCAGGTGCACACCAGGATGCACAACCCACAAAGGCTGAAGGTCACCAGCCCTTCCCAGCACTCCCAACAACCCCTGGGCAGTTGGAAAGCATCCTCACTTGGACAGGAAACCTCCGCTCTCGCACCGCTGAAACGCCTCCGTCCCCTCCATGAAGAGCAGCTCTGGCCGGTGGAGGACATCCACCAGGACAGACAGCTCAGCTTCAACCAGCGGTTTCAAGCGATCCTCCAGGGCGTTGATGATGTCCTACAAGTCACAGCACACACCTTTAGGGCCAAAGCATGCCTAGGAGACACGAGCACGGGAGAGGGCCCCCTGCAACGCCAGCACCTTCTTGCTATCATGCACTGATCTATGCCACCGGTGCTTCCCTGTCCCATACCTGCAGCTTCTCTATGATGTTCTTGTAGTCCCATTGGTTGGGGGTGGTGGAGACGCGGGGGAAGGTCCGTGTGGCCGTCTTGTAGTTGGACGTGTTCCTCTGGACGGTGCTGGTGGAGCTGCTGTTGAGCAGGGAGCTGACATGGGCGTCCAGGTCCATGGGCAGCGCGATGGAGCGGCTCTTGGCTGCATGAGACGGACCCAGAGTTGGGGACAGTCAAGACCCAGCCCACCCCATCAGCTGGGTCCTACCACACTGCTTTGGGCCAGGCACCCCTTCACCACCTCTTCATTTGCAGCAGAGATTTGGGTTAAATACAAGAGCAAACTCCTCCAGACTAGTGAGGGGTGGAGCATTTCCATCCATCCCTCCCCACTGCAGCACAACATTGTCCACAGCTGCGCCCCCCCAGTCCAACGTAGGATGGAAAGAGGCACCACCTCCAGTTTTCGGTTGGGAAAGCCCAGCGCGGAGAAGTTGTAAGCACCCTGCCTCAAATTACAAAGGGAAATCCCCACCCAGTGTCTAACCACGGAGCAAGCAATCCTTTCCACAGGGTGACTCAGTGCTAACAACCCTTGACCCGAGCCAGGCAGCCACCAGCAGGCTGAGGACAAAGTCCTGGCGAGGGAAAACCACTACAAACGCTGCCTTTGTTTCCAGGCCCTTCACCAGCAGGGACACACCGGGGATCTCCCAACCAAGCCCAGGTCTCCGTTATCCCCATACCACCCTGGTCATGCCTGGAGATGTAGCTCAAAAAAATAAAGCAAGCACATCCCGGAGCCAAATGTCCCCGTTCCCGGCCGGCAGCCTCTCGCCGGGGCACCCTGCCAAGGCCCGCGGGAGGGACGATGGCTCTTGCTCAGAGGCAGCCAAAGGTGGCTGCATCCTCCCGGGCAGCGGGGGACAGAGCATCCCTCTGGCGCGGCTCCTTACCGACCATGGCCAGCGTGCGGATGCAGCTTTCCACCGAGCTCTTGTGCTGCTGCTGCAGCCAGGGGCACTCCAGCAGCCTCATGGTGGACTGGAGAAGTTGCACCACGATGGTCTGGTGGGTCTGAAGGAGAGAGCGGGCAGGTATGTATCAGTGCAAGGTGCGTCCAGACCTTGTTTCGGGGGGCTCCATGAGCTGCTTTCCTCCCCCAGCCATGGCCTGTCCATGCAGCGCCTTATTACCTGCAGCGAGGTGCTGTTCTCTGAGAAGGGGGAGCTGAAGAACGCGTTGATGGTGTCCAGCACCACCGTCAGCACGTACTTCTCCAGCGTAGGGTCTGGCAGGCGTTTCTCTCGCTTCTTGCACATCTGGGAGGAGAAGGGAGGATGCTGATGGCACCAGGGCGAGGTGAGCACGCATCCTGGCCAGATGCTGCTGGCACCTTGCTAAGCTGAAGGATGTGGCTGGTGACAGTTCCTGGGTCTACGCCAGAGAGCCCTGACAGCTCCCCAGCCCCTAGTGTGGCAGCTACACAAGTCCCCATGGTGCCCATGTCCTCTGTCTGGCTGCCCAGGCTTCAAGGGAGCCTCGGTGACACCAACCTGTCCCCATCCAATACAGCAGCCATTGCTGCTGCGTACCCCCACCCAGCCCTCCCCACGCACCCGGGCCATGTCCAGCGTGAAGTTCTCAAAGAGAGTCCAGATGTGATTGCTGGTGTAGATCTCCTTCATCTCCACCTCCGTGTCCACGTAGCAGTGGTTGACAAAGTTCACGTAGGCCATCTTCACCTGCCGGGGAGGGAAGAAGGGCAGGCAGAGACATCGTCAGGAGAAGGCAATCAGTGCAAAGCCCCTGGCAGCCTCCTCACTGGATACCCCGTACCTCCGTGATGCAATCCTCATGGGTCACCACCCGCACCACGTCCTCCAAGGGCAGCAGGGACGTGCACTTGATCTCTGTGTAGACGTTCTTGCCCTCGGCGCAGGCAGCCAGCAGGTCCACCAGTGAGATGTGGTACATCAGCGGGCTGTTCTCCTCCACCCCATCCCTGGCCGCCGTCATCATCTCCAGAAGGGTGGCCAGTGAAGCCTTGTCGTTGTAGAAAACCACCACGTCGTCCCCGGCGTTGGTGAGCTGCAGGGAAGGGTCAGCGGTCACCACTCCAGAGAAGGAGGGTCAGAAACCTCACAAGGCAGAAAACGGTGTCGCAGTGGGGCGATGAGAGGCAGCAGCCGCTGAAGGGTAAAAGGGCTGTGCATTTCCAGGGAAAACCAAGCATTTGCAGTGCAATCAAAAAATCACAGCTTGTGGGACTCCAAAATGGTTACTGGCTCTTGGACCATGCATTAAGCTCCTGGAGATGTTTCCCGCTCCAGGGAGAAGCCAGCATGGCCAGGAAGGCTCTTCCTCAAGGAAGAAGCCAACCGTGCACCCTCCCAGGAGCCATGCCTGCTACACCCCACGCTCACGCCCCACAGGCTGGGGGGAGAGGTGCTCACCTCGGTCATGATCATGTCCTGGCACTTCTTGACGTACTTGCCCTCGGCCTTGATGATGGTGTGCAGGAAGTCGAGGTACTGCACGTGGCGGCCGTGGGTGGCCACGCAGTGGATGAAGTGCTGCGGCACCGTCTCGTTGATCTCCGAACAGAGCTGGTAGTTGTTGAGGAAGATGTGCTGCATCGTCTCGGCCTCCAGGAGCTGCGGGACCAGGGGAGCAGAGTGAGGCTGGGGGGCTGCGCAGAACCTTCCTGGCCCTGACCCTTCCTCTCCTGGGGTCTCCTCCCGGCTTTTGCATCTCTTGCTCTCAGCCCCAGGAGCGGTACTGGAGTCTCCCCCCGTGCTGCTGCCTGCCACCACCCTTCGGTCCCCTCTCCTTACCCCGGGGGTCAGGAACAGGTTGAGGTGTTTGTGCAGCAGGGCCTGGTTTTCCTGATTGCCGGCACAAAACTTCTGCAGGAACTGGTGGGTGAATTTCAGGATCTCCATCATCTTGGCATCACCCTGAAGAAGGGGAGAGAAGAGAAATGCCCGGAGTTGGCGAGGGATGGAGAGCAGGAGCAGGCTGCTGCCCCTCCTGCCCTGCTCACGCACGGGGGGTCCCCGCATCCCCCACCCCTTGCCCTAGGCACCTCAGGACCAGCCAGCTTCTGCCCACCCACCTTCTCGTAAGGGATCTGCAGCAGATCCAGCATCACTTTGTGGGCATCCATGTTCTTCAGAAGGCGCTGCTGCTTCTTGCGCACTTGCTCTCCAACCCCACACATCTTATTCAGCCGCTCCAGGATCTGGGGAGAGAAGGACCATGGCAGAGGGGAACGGAGCCTGGGAGCCCATCAGGATGGCCACCAGCACTGGGGGCTTGTTTGCAATCCAGATGTGCCCTCCAAAAACCCAGGTGCTCCCTGCATCTCTCGCAAATCTTGGCACCTCCTTCAGAAATCCTCCGTGCAGTGCCATGCAGAGAGCCCGTGGACCATCACCAACCCTCTCCCTTCCAGTCCCCCCAGTGCAAGGCTCACTCGCGAGCCCTGGGGATGTAACAGGGCTCCTCCTTGCACTGAGCTGGTAGGAACGAGCCTTGGCTTGGACTCGTTGCTTCTGAACCCCAGCAGAGCTTGAAAATCCCCTCCATGATTTCACCCTTTCCCTTCTCGCTGGTGCCCCCGTGCCAGCCCGACACCGCCGGCCGTGCCCCAGGAACAGCCCTGGGGACGGGACTCGGTCTCACTTACCCCCTTCACTATCTGATAGTTCTCGCTGCTCTTCTCTCCCGGAGCAATGACCTCTTCGTCAGCAGCGTGCTGCAAGGGGACAAAGCCTGTGGCATAA
The DNA here is from genome assembly GCA_008711295.1 of Anarhynchus alexandrinus. Taxonomy (NCBI): domain Eukaryota; kingdom Metazoa; phylum Chordata; class Aves; order Charadriiformes; family Charadriidae; genus Anarhynchus; species Anarhynchus alexandrinus. The sequence goes on along the minus strand of VUYV01000194.1, from coordinate 37,638 downwards.
CTGCACCCCACAGGACCCTCCCTGACCCTCCTCTTCCAGGGCGAGGGGTGCACGGCCCACCGGGAGGCGTTGGGTGTTGGACTGAAGCGAGCTGCACCTCTGCCTCCCGCTCCTCTCCCGCCCCGGTTCCCAGGGTCTCGCTCAGGGCTCTCACCTCTTTCTTCTCCTTCTTGTTCCCCTCCACCGTGCTGTCCCCTTTGCTGCTGCCCTTCTTGTCCACCCAGAGCTCCGATTTCTCCACCATAGTGCGGAGTTTGTCCAGCTCTGACTTGATCACCTTGTAATTCTCCACATCCTGGGCCGAGATCAGGAGCTGAACCTGCGGCGACATTCCCAGGGGTCTCCAATTTAGGGCACAAAACCCATTCCCCTCCTCTTCCAGACTTCCATCCCAAGGCAAGAGGCCGAGCCCCATCCCACGTCCTGCACCCACAGCCAAGTGCGGGCTTAGAGGTGGCTCCAGAGCAGCGTCCCACCAGGGTTACCTGTTTGAAGGTGTGCAAGACCTCCTGCCTCTGGCTGAAGTGCTTGAAGAGGAGCTGCAGGGAGCCGGAGATGAGCGGTGGGTAGTCGTGCATCGTCAGGTGGATCAGCACCCGCAGAAACATCCTCCCTCCCTCGTCATCCACCTCTAACATGCTGCTCGTCTTCCTGAAGCCGGGACGAAAGCGCTTGGTGTTAGCAGCCACGTGGGAGCTTGCGTGCACTCAGTCACCCCTCGGGGCTGACGGGGACAGCTGCATTAGCCTTTAGAGCCTCATCTTCCTCATCACCTGCAGCTTTCAGCCTCGGCAGCATGGACAGGAGAGGAAGAGCCCTACGGCCAGGCTAACTATGCACCGGACGGGGCAGGGACTCACCCCACACCGAACATGGCTTCTGCGTGCTCGCCGATCCGGTCCAGGTTCATGGCTGCAGCTGGAGGGAGAGGAAAGGGAGATGAAAGGGACAGCCAACGTCATCCCTGGGCATCGGCAGAAACCCGCAGGAACCAACCCAGCTCCCTGGCCACTGCTCCGAGCATCCACGATGGACACAGGACACCTCACCCCATCTGCATAGATTCCAACCCCCTCCGTGCTCCCTGCCAGCAGCAGCGGTGGGGGGAGAGCCGCCGGAGCTGTCACCTCCACCACTAGTGCGTCCCCAGCCTGTGGGGTTTGCTGAGTTGAAGGTGTACCAGGGGCAAAGTAGAAAAGTTACTTGTGGAGTCAAAGGCTGGAGCCGTCCCATCAGCCGCGCTGTCCTGCATGGGGTAGACTTCCACAAACTCCTTCTTGAAGACAGAAAGCAGGTAGGAAATCCTGTAGTCCAGCCGCACGTTCAGGATGAACTGGCAGCAGCAGCAAAGAAGAAAGCAAAAGTGAGTGCCCTCTTCACACCAGCTGTCTCTCTGCATCAGAAAACCATGTCTTCCCCACACCACCCCATCTCACAGGTCCCACCCCCAGCTCCACAATGCTTCTCCCTCCCCACTGGCTCCAACCTGCAAGATCTCCAGGATCTTCAGCTTGGTCTCCATCACCACAATGTTCTCATTCTCGATGCTCCTCCCTCTGTCCACTTGCTCTGGGGCAGACCCAGCACTGAGGCTCGGGGGGCTGAAGATGGACTGTTTCCTGCTCAGCACCATGGTGGACATCATCTGCCCAACGCCCTGGATTGACCTCCGCACGTTCTTCCCTGCAGAGGCAGCATATGGGGCAGAGTTAATGCAGACGGAAAGGGAGGTGGCAGAGGACCAATGGAAGATCCACTTAGACTGGAAAATGCTGTAGACATTAACCAGAGAATGAGCAGGAGGGACTGGCCATTTCTCTGGCACGGCCATGGGCTCAACACCTCCTGTCTCCCAGTGCAGACTCAGCCAAAGCTTCCACGTCAGCAAACCAGTGGCTTGCTTTCTTGCAGCCCAAACTGGAAAGCACTGGGCAAAACGTGGAAAACACCTTCCTGCAGGACCATGCATGGTTATGGAGCAGGGACTCACCCGTCACCTCGTCGTTGTAGACCGCCTGCATCATCAGCTGGGGGTTTTGGACGCAGTCAATGATGCCCAGCAGCGTCCGTGTGAGGCGCAGCAGCTCGCTGAAGCTGTAGAAGCCGAAGTAGATGAGGTTGTGGGCAAGGCTGACAACCTAGGGGAGGACAAGGCAACTCCAGACCTCGCCGTACGTGGGGCTGAGCGGGAGGAACAAACATGGGGGAGAAGGGTGCCAGCGTGGCCACCCTCGTTGCAGAGGCAGTCGCAGCCAAACCGTGTTGCATCCTGCAATGTGCCAGTGACGCTGGCAGGACTCGCACCTCGAAGGTGAGCTTGTTCTTCTCCTCGTTGGCGAAGGGCACCGCCTCGCTCACCACGTTGTTGAGGTAGTCCTCCACAAACTCCATGGTGCTGGCAAACTTGTTCTTCTTGTCATCACGTGAGACGTTGAGGTTGGAGTCGTAGCTGCGAGGGGAGATGGTGGGGGTGAGCTGGATGGCAGTGAGTCTCCTCGCACCCAGCCTGGAAGGAGCACTGTCCAGGCAGATGCTGAGCCATCATGACCAGAAGTGATGCTCATGACTGTAATGGAGCCCACTTCCTTCTGAAGGCTGAGACCCACCAAAGTCACTCCACAAATGCCCCCCTCCCAGTCCCTGCTAAAGCCAAGCCAGTTCCTACACTGGATGGCATCTGCCAACCCACCTCCTGCCCTGTCCCTCAAAGCCACTGCAAGCCCCAACATGTCTCACTCTTTGATTGTGATGGCTGTGGGGATCTCGGTCCAGAGCCGTGCAAACTTCACGGGCATCACCAGCTCCTGGGGGTCCCTGTCCACGTGCACGTGCAACATGAGGTGGCAGAAGGATGCCCGGAGATCGAAGGGCAGCATCTCATCTGCCATGCAGAGGAAGATCAGGTCCACACCCAGCTGCTGGGAGATCTCCTTGATGGCCAGGTACTGGCGATCCAGGCACATGCGGGCAAAGAGCTTCAGCTGGTACCTGCCCAGGGATGAGGGGGAGAGGGAGTGAGGACGTGCAACCCTTACACCCTCACCTGGAGAGAAGATGGTGTGGGATCGTCACCTGTAGTAGCTGAGGACATTCTCATCATGGGCATTGCCAGCCCGGGCCTCCTGCGCCAGCTGCCGGATGCTTTTCTCATGGTGGTCATTGTTCTTGTCCGTCCAGGTGAGCCAGACCTCCTCCTCCGAGTACTCGATGCTCAGGTACTCATGGGTCTGGGACATCTCCTTCACCGGCCTCAGCCTAGGACAGAAAAGGGGTACAACTGGAGATGCTGCGGTGGACAGGGAGTGGCTGCACCTCGAGGGGTGATGAGGGTTTTACCAGGGCACTGCGGGAGCTGGTGGAAGGCAGGGCCGAGCACCAAATCCCAAACGCGGCCAACCTCTGCCCTTGGCTACTCACTCTGTTTTGATGAGGATGTCGCTGTTCTTCGGGTCCAGCACGCACTTGCAGATCAGCTCCTGGGTGACGGGGATGGCAATGTGGTTGGACACGCACAGGTCCGAGAGGTAGTCCAAAAACCTACAGAGCAGAGACAGCTCGCTGTGAAAGGGGGGTCCATGGGGGCTCTCTCCACCTCTGGTCCAGGCACATCCCACCCATCACGCAGCACAAAGCCCTTTGGGACGGGGCCTCTCCGGACACGCACCGTGGCTCGCGATTCTTGCGCACCAGGCTGACGAAGGTCTCCACCTCCGTCTTCGTGATGTGCTTCTCCAGCAGCTTGCGGTTGTTGTGCAGCAGGGCCGTGATGGTGTCCTCAGCGAGGATGTCGTAGCCGATTTGGGACTGCATCATGCCGAACTGCTTGGCAATGTGCTCCTGGAGCGGGCAGAGAGGCGGTGAGCACGTGGGGTTGCATGTCAGGGTTTGGCAATGTCCCCCTGCCCCACCAAGACCAGAGCAACCCCCCAGGGCTTTGCAACACGTGGCGGGATGGGGGTTCTCCCTGCCACCCTCCATGCACCTGGTTCTTGCGATAGTCCTCCTGGGAGTGCCGGAGCACGCGGTAGCACAGCCGAAACATGTACTGGTAGGGAGCGTTCTTCTGGTCCGACAGCTCTTCCAGCCGCACCAGGGGCCCTTCCCCACCCTTGTCCTTGAAAGGGGCTTTCAGGATCCCAAAGATCTGTCCAAAAGCAGAGATGATAAGTGCTGTGTCTTCCTTCACACCATCACCCCCATGGACACCAGCCGTGCTTGCCAGGTGGGCTTGGTGCACCACTGGGGCATGAGCTGGAGACCAGCGACCCCTCCTCCATGGGGTTTCCAGATCCCTGGCCTCCAGCGTGGCCCTGGGCAGCACAGAACATCTCCGCAGGACCGCAGCCTTGCTGGGATGCGGGTCCCCGGGGCCACTCACCTGCTTCAGGATGTTCTGCTCCCTCATCAGCTTCTGCCTCTCCCGGTTGGGTTTGGTCACCACAATGTCCAGCACGTTCTGGCCATTGTTGGGGACATCGCTGACGAAAAACACCAAGTCCTCCAGCAGCTGGATGACGAACCTGCAAAGGGGCACGGTGCAAGCGGGGCGGTGGGAATCTCCAGCCAGGGCGGCTGCTCGTCCACCCCACAGAGCCCACCCAGACTCGGGTCCCTGCAAGGATGCCGGCGCATTTTGGAGGACCAAAGAGCCCATGTTCAGGGCTGCCAGGGAAGCTGCTGCCTGATCCTCCCCACCTTAATAGACGTTTATGGTTGCCCTGAAGCAAGAGGTTTTAGAGCCCCTACGGTTCCTAAGGAACCCACACGTGCCAGGGTGAACGCTTGTGATTCACACCAGGGCTTTTGCATTTAACGCCTCTGCCCCCTTAGTCACCCTTGCGGGACCCGCGCGGGGCGGGCTGGCAGGGCGGAAGCGGCTCGCTCTGTCCCACGGGGGATCTGTGTTTGCTCAGGAAGCACCGAGAACCCACCCACCTAAAAATAATACTGTGACTAACCCGCCTGCCCCTATCGTGGGGCCATCTCTCAGCCCCTCGGATATTTTTCTAGCGGCAAAGGAGGGGCCGGAGCGGGGCTGCGGTGTTATCTGGTTTCCTCGCCAGGCTCCTGGGAGAAGCAGGCGTGG
>VUYV01000194.1:8080-32222 GCA_008711295.1 Anarhynchus alexandrinus | reverse complement strand
GAGACGTTGAGGTTGGAGTCGTAGCTGTGAGGGGAGATGGTGGGGGTGAGCTGGATGGCAGTGAGTCTCCTCGCACCCAGCCTGGAAGGAGCACTGTCCAGGCAGATGCTGAGCCATCATGACCAGAAGTGATGCTCATGACTGTAATGGAGCCCACTTCCTTCTGAAGGCTGAGACCCACCAAAGTCACTCCACAAATGCCCCCCTCCCAGATCCTGCTAAAGCCAAGCCAGTTCCTACACTGGATGGCATCTGCCAACCCACCTCCTGCCCTGTCCCTCAAAGCCACTGCAAGCCCCAACATGTCTCACTCTTTGATTGTGATGGCTGTGGGGATCTCGGTCCAGAGCCGTGCAAACTTCACGGGCATCACCAGCTCCTGGGGGTCCCTGTCCACGTGCACGTGCAACATGAGGTGGCAGAAGGATGCCCGGAGATCGAAGGGCAGCATCTCATCTGCCATGCAGAGGAAGATCAGGTCCACACCCAGCTGCTGGGAGATCTCCTTGATGGCCAGGTACTGGCGATCCAGGCACATGCGGGCAAAGAGCTTCAGCTGGTACCTGCCCAGGGATGAGGGGGAGAGGGAGTGAGGACGTGCAACCCTTACACCCTCACCTGGAGAGAAGATGGTGTGGGATCGTCACCTGTAGTAGCTGAGGACATTCTCATCATGGGCATTGCCAGCCCGGGCCTCCTGCGCCAGCTGCCGGATGCTTTTCTCATGGTGGTCATTGTTCTTGTCCGTCCAGGTGAGCCAGACCTCCTCCTCCGAGTACTCGATGCTCAGGTACTCATGGGTCTGGGACATCTCCTTCACCGGCCTCAGCCTAGGACAGAAAAGGGGTACAACTGGAGATGCTGCAGTGGACAGGGAGTGGCTGCACCTCGAGGGGTGATGAGGGTTTTACCAGGGCACTGCGGGAGCTGGTGGAAGGCAGGGCCGAGCACCAAATCCCAAACGCGGCCAACCTCTGCCCTTGGCTACTCACTCTGTTTTGATGAGGATGTCGCTGTTCTTCGGGTCCAGCACGCACTTGCAGATCAGCTCCTGGGTGACGGGGATGGCAATGTGGTTGGACACGCACAGGTCCGAGAGGTAGTCCAAAAACCTACAGAGCAGAGACAGCTCGCTGTGAAAGGGGGGTCCATGGGGGCTCTCTCCACCTCTGGTCCAGGCACATCCCACCCATCACGCAGCACAAAGCCCTTTGGGACGGGGCCTCTCCGGACACGCACCGTGGCTCGCGATTCTTGCGCACCAGGCTGACGAAGGTCTCCACCTCCGTCTTCGTGATGTGCTTCTCCAGCAGCTTGCGGTTGTTGTGCAGCAGGGCCGTGATGGTGTCCTCAGCGAGGATGTCGTAGCCGATTTGGGACTGCATCATGCCGAACTGCTTGGCAATGTGCTCCTGGAGCGGGCAGAGAGGCGGTGAGCACGTGGGGTTGCATGTCAGGGTTTGGCAATGTCCCCCTGCCCCACCAAGACCAGAGCAACCCCCCAGGGCTTTGCAACACGTGGCGGGATGGGGGTTCTCCCTGCCACCCTCCATGCACCTGGTTCTTGCGATAGTCCTCCTGGGAGTGCCGGAGCACGCGGTAGCACAGCCGAAACATGTACTGGTAGGGAGCGTTCTTCTGGTCCGACAGCTCTTCCAGCCGCACCAGGGGCCCTTCCCCACCCTTGTCCTTGAAAGGGGCTTTCAGGATCCCAAAGATCTGTCCAAAAGCAGAGATGATAAGTGCTGTGTCTTCCTTCACACCATCACCCCCATGGACACCAGCCGTGCTTGCCAGGTGGGCTTGGTGCACCACTGGGGCATGAGCTGGAGACCAGCGACCCCTCCTCCATGGGGTTTCCAGATCCCTGGCCTCCAGCGTGGCCCTGGGCAGCACAGAACATCTCCGCAGGACCGCAGCCTTGCTGGGATGCGGGTCCCCGGGGCCACTCACCTGCTTCAGGATGTTCTGCTCCCTCATCAGCTTCTGCCTCTCCCGGTTGGGTTTGGTCACCACAATGTCCAGCACGTTCTGGCCATTGTTGGGGACATCGCTGACGAAAAACACCAAGTCCTCCAGCAGCTGGATGACGAACCTGCAAAGGGGCAAAGGGGCACGGTGCAAGCGGGGCGGTGGGACTCTCCAGCTGGGGGGGGCTGCTCGTCCACTGCACAGAGCCCACCCAGACTTGGGTCCCTGCAAGGATGCCGGCGCATTTTGGAGGACCAAAGAGCCCATGTTCAGGGCTGCCAGGGAAGCTGCTGCCTGATCCTCCCCACCTTACTAGACGTTTATGGCTGCCCTGAAGCAAGAGGTTTTACAGCCCCTACGGTTCCTAAGGAACCCACACGTGCCAGGGTGAACGCTTGTGATTCACACCAGGGCTTTTGCATTTAACGCCTCTGCCCCCTTAGTCACCCTTGCGGGACCCGCGCGGGGCGGGCTGGCAGGGCGGAAGCGGCTCGCTCTGTCCCACGGGGGATCTGTGTTTGCTCAGGAAGCACCGAGAACCCACCCACCTAAAAATAATACCGTGACTAACCCGCCTGCCCCTATCGTGGGGCCATCTCTCAGCCCCTCGGATATTTTTCTAGCGGCAAAGGAGGGGCCGGAGCGGGGCTGCGGTGTTATCTGGTTTCCTCGCCAGGCTCCTGGGAGAAGCAGGCGTGGATTTGGGTTGCGGGCAGGAAAGCAAGACAGCGCTGGCACCAAGACCCCGGCAGGGGCCCCATCCCGCAGCGATGCCGGAGAGCCCTTGGAGGAGCCCGGCACGGCCCCATCTCCCAGGGGAAATGACTTTTTACCTCCGGTCATTCTGGCTGAGAAAACCTTCGTTCATCTTCTCCACCACGTTGGCCAGCATCGAGCTGGCGTCATTCGCAAAGTCCAGGTCCCGGATCTCAGATACGGGCACGGAGACGATGGCGAAAGCTTCTTTGTCTTCTTTGGTGGGGCACGTGCCCAGCTGGGAAGCAATGGGGAAGCAGCATCACACAGACAGGGCAACATCAAGCACGTCCCCACCATCCACCCCCCCACCTCAGGGGACTTCAATGACCCGGTTTGTCCCCATCAGATGGGCTGGGGTGGGCTCTGGGTTACCGGGGGGGGCTCTAGGCTGGTGTCCAGCCACCCCCTTGGACCATCAGGGTATTTCAGTCCCGGGGTGAAGCCTGGGTGCTGGGTGGGAAGGAGCATGCTGAGAGCTATTGGGGCACAGGGGATAAATCCAGGCACGGGAGGGGGGAGCGGAGCCGTACCATGAGGCGAATGGGCCTCTCCTCGTCGATGTCAATGGGCACGTTGGTGCTCTGGATCCAGGTGTTGGTGCAGAGGTGGCGCAGCCTCACGTAGGAGTTCCTGCAAATGGCACAGCGTCCCGGTGAGCGATCCCCAGATGGACACGCCAACACCCACCACCTCCCCCAGCACAGAACAGCCTTGCCAACACTTCACACCACGCCATTAAGCCTCCCTTCTTTCTTTCAACCCCACCGTGGCGGCGCGTGCTCACGTACCGCGGGACGAAGGAGTCCGTCTTCTGCAGCGTGGTCGGGTCCAGCTCGAAGAGGGAGGCGATGTCGTTGCCGTGGGGCACGGCCACCAGCCGGTATTTGATCTTCTCCCCCGTGTTCCTGCGGCTGGCGCGGCTGCTGCCCCCCTGCACCGGGGAAAGCGGCTTTGAGCCCGGCGCGGGGCGGCCGCCCCGCCGAGCCCAGCGCACACGGCGGCGGCGGAGGAGAAGACACGCAGCGGCCACGCTCAGAGCAGAAGCTTTTGCTTGGACGCCGGGCTGAGCCTCGCAGCGCGGAGACGCAGGAGGGGCTGCAAGAGCACAAGCGCGGCGGGATGCACCTGAGCTACGAGGCCACCCCTTCTCCAAATCTCACCGACAGCCAAGAGGAAATAAAAACCCCTGAAAGTCCAAATCTCTCTTCTACCAGCACTTCCCCGTGGTCTGGGGATCGGACATGCACCGGGATCCCTCCAAGAGATTTCGGCAGGGTCCTCTCGCAAGCGGGATATAGGGATGCTACTCTAGAGCGCGGGGATGCTCTGCTGGGCAGCGGGACAGCCTCTGGCCGCAGCCTCGGCACCAAGCGGGACCCGGCGGCACGGCGCGGGCACCGTCCCCACGGCGGGCTCTGTTTCGGGGCATTTCCCTGCTTTCAGGCAAAGTCTAAGAGACGGCGTGATTTCGGGCAGCGGCAGCAGCATTTCTGCTAGCGAGGCTGCACACAGCTCACCGTGGGCGCTGCTTTGGGCTCAGCCACGTCTCCTTTATAACTTGGGTTTTCCTGAAAAGTTAAAGAGGGAGATGAAAGACAGCTATCAGTCCTCCCGCTCGGTCCCTCCGCAAACCCCGAGCGTGGGGTGTTATCTCTACTCCTGCCTTCCTCCATCACGTCGCGGAGAGAGGAAACCTGCCCAGCTGGGGCCGGAGGACGCGACCCGTACCCAGAGCGCAGCGCTCCGTCCCCGAGGAGCGGGACGGGGTGAGCCCTGGGGAGCAGACCCGGGGCTCTGCGCTGCAGCAAGACCAGCTCTCGCTGTCAATCCCTCGAGGCCCCAGGCTGAGGTCTCAGTGAGCAACACAAGATGGGCAGCACCAGCCCGGGAATGGGGATCACTCTGCAGAAGATGTCACCTGAATGTCTTTTTGGTTCACAACAGCCATTTCAGAGCCCCAGTATTTGCTGGTTTCCACCCTGCAGTGGTGGAAGGGGCGCCGGGGGCTGCCCTTGGTTGTCTTCTCCAGCTAAGGAGCACCGAGACCCCGCGGTACGTCCCTGCTCCCCTGGCAGCAGGGTGTAACACTGTCTTTCCCTTGGTAGTGGCAGCTAATTAGTGTCATATAAACCACATTATCTAAGGGTGGAAAACTCTTTGTGCCTCCATCAGGAGGCCTTGAACTGGCCTTAAATAGGAACAAAAAAAATAATTGGCAGATGGTGTTTCCAGGCCCAGATTTTGCCCATACCCTCCCCCGGCGAGGACAGCCCTGGACGCTGCTGGGTACCAGAGGATGAGGATGGGCAAAACCTGATGGGGAGGAGTTAAACACAGCAGGATGAATATCTCCTGCTTCCATCCTCCCAGGCGGTTGGCCCAGAGTGAAGAAATAGAGGAAAAACCCGACCACCCCCTCCTGCCCCTCCAGCCAGAAGAGGAAGGAGCCGGGAACAGCAATTTTGGCAAGCGCACCCCTGCACCCTGGGGTGGGGGATTTCGGGGGGGAAAGCCTAGCCCTGCAAACAGGGAAATGACGGTGACGCTCACAGCCCCGGTGCCAACGCCTCCTGCGAGTGAGGAGGAGCCGCGGCGGCCCAGGGCAGGATGGTTCCCAAAGCGAACTGGAGCGGGGCCAGAGGCCATCCCGGGCACCGCCGCTCTGTCTAAGGGAGGTGGGCACTGCCTTTGCTCGGGATGGTACCGGTCTCTCGCGGGCAGGGCGGGTTTCTGCGTCCCTCTGCTCGCCTCCTTACCTCTGCTGCCAGGTAGTTGCCCGTGGCAAGGTGCTTGAAGCGGTACAAGCCGTTCCAGTGGCCGGCTCCCCCTCGGCACGGGTCGTGGTGGACCACCTGGGAGAAGCAGAGGAGAGCTCAGCCAGCCGTGCGTGGGGCTGGGAATGGAACGGGAACTGGGATGCTGTTCCTGCCCCTTCCCGGGTAAACACACCGGTGGTAAAAGCCCCGTCCTATCTCAAAGGTGGCCACGAGCAAATACACTCGGGGTGTGGAGCTCAGACAGACACCAGCACCCATCCGTGAGCAGATGCAGTTCCCAGATCTCTCATGGAGCTCGAGCTTTGTGATGGCTTTCACCAGGGCGCTCAGGCTACCAGGGGTGGAAACGTATAGAAATAACCACTGCTTCTGCTCCTTTGTTCAAGGCCAGGCTGGACGTGACCTTGGGCAGCCTGGTCTGGTGGGAGGTGTCCCTGCCCAGGGCAGAGGGGTTGGAACTCGATGATCTTCAAGGTCCTTTCCAACCTAAACAATTCTATGATTCTATGATTCTACCAACCCCCCCTCCCAGTGAAAGCGCAGCAGCCCACAGAGGTCCCCCGAAAACCCACGGACACGCGCTCCATCCCCTCCCCGCTCACCTCCACCTCCCACAGGGCGTTGGAGCTGGTGGCAGAGGTGGCCGACTGCCTCAGGGTGGTGCGGAGGAAGACGTGCAGCTTGCCTTTGTACTCGTCACAGGTGAGGAACTTCTCCTGCTCAGCATGGAAGAGCCGCACCACGTCCCCCTGGACCAGGACATGACGGTGAGACCCAGGGACACGGCCCTCCTACGAGCCACTCATCTCCTCCTGTGACCCCCCAGCCCTGCAAGGGCATGAGATCCCCTGTACGTGGTCCAGAGCAGAGCACAGCTCCCAGCCGTGGCATGGCAGGACCACAGGAGCCTGGGCATCACAGGGCACCATCAACTCCTCCAGTCCTACCTACCTCAGCCGTGCCAAAACCTGCCTCTAGCAGCACAAACGCTCCTCCGAACCCAGGGAAGGGCACCTTGCGTGGGCACGGGGTGCCCTGCGCTCCACAATGCCCCCACTCTGTTTACTAACGCAAGTCACTTCTCTCCACTTCTCCTCCCCCAGCTGTAAAATGGGTACAAACCCACCACTTTGCACCCCTGGAGCGAGCAGAGGCTCCGCTCACCAATGTGTTTAAGGCATTAACGCCCCGGGGAGGAGGATGCGGTGGACGCGGGAAGCCGGGGATAAGCGTGGCGCCTGGGGACGGGGGTCTGTAAGATCATAACAATCAATATCCATCCAGCTGCTTCCTGGAGGACCTCAGCCCCGAACAATAGCTCCACAGGGAAAGTTCCTTTCCCAGGCAACAGCCAGCCCTGCTGCACGGCTAAACAGCCGAAAATTGTCCTCGCAGCTAGAAGCCACTGCTGGCACTACGTGTGCCTCGTATTGTCCTCAAAAGCCAAATCAATACAATAAGGCGGAGGGTAATTTCATGAATTTTGTGCCCCCTCTGGGCACCTGCTGCCAGGAGACACTAAAATACCCAACTCTAGCTCGCTGTTAAGTTCTCCAAGTGATGAATTCTCCTAGAAATTAAGGTCCTCGAGGCAAGATCTCTTTCCTCTGCCCTTGTCACGCAGCCAAACGGCCGTTCACACATCCTGCCCCCGCAGGGGACCGGGGCCGGGTCCCCAGAGCCCACCGTGTCCCGGGCGGTCGTCGGCGGCCGAACCTCCTTCCTTACCCCTTTCAGCACTTCCTCCATGTGGTCGCAGAACTGCATGAAAAGGTTGATTTTCCAGCTGGTGTTACAATTGACCGAGTTCACCTAAGGAGCAAGAGAGCACGGTCACGACCCCAGGGATAAGGAAGAAAAAGGAAAAAAACCAGGCGAGCCCCAAAAGTCCGACCCCACGCATACAGCCCAGCCTCCCCGTACCTCCTTGCAGCCGGCGTTGTCAGCGAGCTCGTAGTTGCTGGCGTGCAGCGGCTGCCCGGCGTTGACGGGGTTCAGGATGACTTTGTCTCCCACGACTACCTGGGGAGCGCAACGGGAAAGGGGAGAGGGCGGGTGAGGCCGGGGCGCCCGGCACGGGGACGAGCCCTGGCAGGCGGCACGCGCGGTGCTTTCTGCACATCTTCCTTTGGGGACTTTTTTTAGCCCTGCGCTCACGTTATCTCCGTTGCTCCTCAGCTTCCAGAAGGGCTGGATGAAGAGCCAGGACCCTTCGTTGCCCGTGGCATCCAGCGTCACCCGCATGGCGTTTTTCTCGAGCAGGGCCGGCAGCCGCTTGTTCACCGTCAGGTACTTGTTGCTCTTCATGTGGAGGAGCTGGAAAGGCGAACGCCGGGGTGAGCTGCGGCGGTGGTACAGCCCCTCGAGGTCCCCGGGGCTGGTCGGACCCAGGAGCGATGCCACCACCCCCTTCCCAGCAGCTGCTTGACTCGCACGTGCTGGATCTGTGCATCTCCCCGAAAACCCATCGGCCAAGCGCGGAGGAGGGGAGAGGGAGCGCCCGTCTGTACCTGTATGACGCTGCCGTATTTCACCACGTCCCCATGCACTTTCTTGTTCTCCGTTTCGTTCTGCTTCTGCTCCATCTGGGCCGCATGCTGAACACCAAAAGGAGAAGAGCTGAGTGGAGCAGCACCCTCCTCACCCCCCAGGAGCGAACCCCAGAGGGGCCACCCGCACCCTCCGCTATGGGGAGGACGGGACGGGCTGGGATGCAGCATCAGCATCCCTCTGCCCCCAACACAACATGGGCCACAGCTATAACATGGTCCTTAGCGTCCGACAGCTCAGCCTGGGACCCCGGTGTGGCCCTGAGCTTTAAGCCAAGGACTTAAAAATTTGGACAGGGGCAAAATGGCACTGAAATAACCCCAAAAGCCCCAGCAGGTCTTGCAGGGCAGCAGCAAAAGGGGACTCGGTGCTCGGGTGATGCACCCATCTCAGCTCCGCTGCAGCAGGGCCGTGGGGACTGGGGGCTCCCGACAACACCGAGACCGAAACCCAAAAGGCGCCACGCCAGCGGCACCGTGCCCGGAGGTGGCTGCGGGTCCAGACCTGCTGCTGCAGACGCAGCAGGATTGGGTCCCCGCCGGCCAAGATGCCTCGGGAGTGAATTGCTCAGCACCGCTTGCAGCCCCTCTCTCCAAAAACCACAGACATTTTCCGCCCGGTGGCTCCGACAGTCGGCGGAGCGATGTTGACATACGTGGAGCAAGGCAGGAACTTGCTCCCGCAGCGGATCTGTCTGGGAACGGCGAAGGTGTGCCAACAGCCCCGGTGCCAGCCCGGGCAGCGCCAGCCCGGTGTTCCCCCACCGCTGGGATGGCAAACAGCGGCGAGGGATGGAGCTGGGAGAGCATCTACCCTTTCCCATCCTGCTTTCGCCCCCTTTTCACTCGAGGGCAGAAGAATTGGGAAACACAGCTGGAATCACAGCTCCGCACTGGGAGGATGAGGCAGCCGGTCCGCGAGTGCCGAGCGGGCGATGACGGCGCTTCGAACACGCCTGGCACACGTTGTGGCGGTACAAACCCTTTGCTCTTTTGAATATTGCCACCACTTTAGTTCCCTCTCCGTCCCCACGCAGCCCTGGGTGCCACCCGGGGACGTGAGCCCTCCCGGGTGCTGCCATCAGGAAAACAAACCCACTGCCAAAAAACCCCCGCGCCGATGCAGAGCGGGGAGTTGAACAACCACCCCATGGAGCAACACGGCTCCCGCCATAGATCCGGCACCGCCGCGTGTCCTAAATCTGCGTCCAAATCTGAGCTCCTCCCTTGCCGAAAGCCGGCGGGGCCGGGAGCGGGAACCGCCTGCCCCGAGCCCACGGGGGCTGACGTTCCCAGCCTGTCCCTTGGATGGGACAGGGTCTGTCCCCAAGCCACGGCGGGATGGGGCGTCAGGGACACGCAGACGGGGGTGGGCAGCCCGGGCGGGCGCAGGGAGGATGAGGAGGCATGAGCAGAGCGGGAGGAAAGCCCCCACGGCGTGTCTGCACTGCGTCTGGCTGCACCTACAATTTACTCAGCCCAGAAAACACCGAGCTTTAAACCCGCTAAAAACAACCGTGCAGGAGCACGAGCTCGGAAAGGCAACCGCGGGCACAGCGGAGGGCCGGGCAGAGTTTCTCCGCCGCAGAGCTGGGCTGCTTCTGCCTCAGGAAATTATCTCCCCGAGTTGGAAGATGTTTTCAGCCCGCGGGAGACACTAATAAATCACAGCCTGGAGTCCAGCGTCCTGCCGGGACGTCCAAGGGGTTCGCAACGGCACGGGCAGCGCTGTGCAGAGAGCTCCCTCCCTGCCCGGGCTCCCCCAGCGCTCGGCTCCGGACGCGCGGGAGCGTTTGCCAAAAAGGGCAACACCGGGAGCAGCGGAAAAGAGCAAGGAAATGACAGAATCTCTTTAAGACAAATCTTAACCAAGGTGCAATCAATCAGGCTCAGAAATGAGCCTCTCCGTCCAGTCGTGGCCAGTACAGCTGTCGACGTTATGCGTTACAGTCTAACCGGAGCAGGAAAATAGTGTTTCCATACGCCGGCAACCGCGTACGGCTGGACACGGGCAGGAGGCGCCGACCCTCTGCCGGCATCTCCGAACCGAGCCGGGACGCCCTGTCCGGACACCGCACCGGTCCTCGCTCCCCACAGGCAGAACTGGGGGACCTGTGGGGCTGGGCTTGAAGCCTGATGAGATGATTTAATGAATCCCTCCTGAGCTTCGGTTTTATGAATCATCCTCGGGGCCTCGCCAGCTGTCTGAGGCGATTATGCAATGTTTAACATGGGCCTTTTCCAAACCTCATGGAAGTCAACAGCAGCCTTTCTCTTCCCCGGCCCTTTGGAGCAGGTCCGAGCCGCGGCGGCTCCCTCCTCCGCACCCGGCACCCCTGGGTGCTGCGGGGGGTGCGCTGGCAGAGCACCTCTCCCTGCTCTGCCGTGGGCTCCTCCGCGCAAGGAGCATCACAAGGGCTGAGACAGCAAAGGCTGGCCACGGTGGCAAGGGTGGGGACATCACCTCTCGTCCCAAAAGCAGCATTGCAGCCCTCCCTTCCTCTCCCCACCTGCTCAGCTGCATCTCTGCGGGTCTTCCCTGTGACATCTCCCTCGTGCTGGGAGCAATAAAATCATCTGCCCCCCCTATGGCAGGGGGGTTGGAACTCGATGATCTTCAAGGTCCTTTCCAACCTAAACCATTCTATGATTCTATGATCTGTGGCTCCCCGGGTGCTGCGGTGTTCCCCCTGCACCGTCGCGGCGAGGACCGAGCCTGCCCATGCCACGCCGCCCAGGGCTCCCCGCTGCGCCGAAGGCACGCATGCGGGCACAGCATGGC
This sequence comes from Anarhynchus alexandrinus, assembly GCA_008711295.1. Taxonomy (NCBI): domain Eukaryota; kingdom Metazoa; phylum Chordata; class Aves; order Charadriiformes; family Charadriidae; genus Anarhynchus; species Anarhynchus alexandrinus. The sequence goes on along the minus strand of VUYV01000194.1, from coordinate 21,384 downwards.
AGCTCCATCGGGAGCCCGTGGCAGGATCCACGGTTCAATCACCTCTCAGAGGTCAGATAAGAGCATCTCCCAAGAAGGGTAACCCAGGGGGCAGCACCCATCCCCGGGGGCCACTCCACCCGGGGGCCACAACCCATCTCAACCCCCTTATTAGACACCGTATGCCATGATTAAGAGCTGAGGGCTACAGGAGCTGTTCCTCTAGAAAAGGTGGCTGTGGCTCCATGGGGAGGGGACGGCAGTGGGACAGGGGACAACAGAGCTGAGCAGAGGGACACCCTGAGGACAGCAAAACCCAGGACAGCCTGCAGGCGGGCTGTTTTCTGGGAAGCAAAACGTATCAGGGTTTGCAGGGGGAGGGGTTCAGGCATCGTCACCCAACCGACCCATGGGGACTGTCCACCCCGGGGAGGACGGTCCCTCGCGCCCTCTCCCCGCCCCAGGGAGCCCCTCTCACCTGGAGTTTCTGCAGCAGCACCACGTCCGCGATCTTCTCCTTGTCCTGCTTGGTTTGCTTGGCCTTCCAGTACTGCTTCTGGGCAGAGTAGCGGTTCATGGGACATACTTTGAAGAGGCAATCTGGGAGGAGAGGAAGGCAAACACGAGGCTGCAGCAGCCACACGGCCACCAGCCAACGGGGCCAACGTCACTGAGGGGCACTCCGGGACACCGCTCCCGTCCCGGCAGCATCGCTGGGAGATGGTCCTCCTAACCCACAACCACCCCATGTGCTGCTGGGGGCCCAAGGGAGACCCGGCCGGGACTGGCGGAGGGTCACATCACCTTGTATTTGCTGGTGGATTAGTTTCACATCAGAGCAAATAATGAGTCCAGGAGTGACTCCACTTCTCGGACTCGCGATTAGAAGTGTTCCCATTGGAAATGGCCGTGCAATTTGGGAAGGAAAACTTCAGGGGAAGAAAAAGTACTGATGAAGCCCAGCTGTACCGAACGAGGAGAGGATCCTGCCGGGAAGGAGAGCAGCCAGCAGGACACGGCCGCCGTGAGACCGGGACACGAGCAGACATCCCCACATCCCCCCCGTCACCCTGCCCATGGGACACGCTGAGCCAGCAGGACCCAGCTCTCAGCTCTCCCAAACACCTGCAGCGTATCCGTGCTCTGCAGGTTGCCCCAATTTGCCTGGTTTTGCCCAGGCTGCTGTGGCCGGGATGGGGGGTGGGCAGTGCAGCCCCCCAGGTCCAGACTTTGGGAAGTGAAGCACGAGAGATGTCTGGAGATGAAGAGGCGCTTACATCTCCCCAACCCTCATTCAGAGCTGGAGGCTGTACGGGGTGAGGGCAGGAAGGGCTCTGCAGCCCGGATCGCCCTAATTACGCCTGAAATAGCAGCCCAGAAACTTCAGACACAAAAAGAAAAAGGAAAAAAAAAAAATCAAAAAAAAATCACTTCCATCTCTGGCCCCGGTCCCGTGCGGCTGGCAAGCACGTATTTATTTACCTGGGAGTGACGAACAAACAAGCGCAGAGCACAGTTCTCACCGGCTCGGGCTGCTGGGAGGAGGCCAAGTTTCACATTTCGTTTTACAGGTCTGTTTGCTAATGGCACATCCCGTGCCAAGGAGGCCGTGACGCCGGGATTTTTCATCGGGCACCCCACTTCAGCTCCGGCGATGCCGGGCTGCCTTCTCCCACTGCCCCCACCCCGGCAGCGCTACCCAAACCCTCCCGCCCACCTGCAGCACCTGAAATCGGTTTCATTAAATTGCTAATTGGGCTGCAAAAGGATCTGGTAGAAAGTAGAAATTGATGGGGGGGAGTTAAAAAACCCAACATAGCTATTAAGAGATGGGTGCAAATCAAAGCCCTGGCTCCACGCACGCCCTGCCCGCAGGGGCTGCCCGACACCCCCGTCCCAGTACGAAGCGTTGTTTTGCAAAGGAGGGAAACTGAGGCACGGGAGTTGTTTGCGCCCCGAAAGTCTCCAGCCAAGCTCACGTCGGAAGCCGGAGATTTTGGCACCCAGGCCGAAGCACCGATGATTTTTTGCGCGACGGACGGCGGGCGGAAAAGAGGGAAGCCGAGGAAAGGTCCCACGTCAGCACTGCCCGGCGAGAGCGAGCCAGCAGAGCGATGCTCGGCCGAGCCGCCGCGACCCACGCGGGCCACCGAGGCAAAACCTCCGGCGAACCCGCGGTGGGGGGGGAACGGGGCATTTCGGGCAGCGGCACGGCCGGGGGTCTCGCTGCCCGCTCACCTTATGGCCATCGCGGCGCCTGCGCAGCGCAGGATTGAAGCGCTTTATTTGCTTTTTTCCCTGACGTGCCTGAATGCAGCGCTGGGAAGAGCCTTGGTGGGGGGGGGTGAGGGGGGAAGAAACCGCAAAGAAAAGCAAATAGCTGAGAGGTGCCAGGCGTCCCGGAGGGCCGAGCCCCGGTGCGGCCGTGCCAGGCGTCCCTTGCCGCAGGGACAGCCTCCCCGGTGGGTTTTGGCATTTCCAAAAAAAACCATTTGGACCTGACTCCGGGAGAAGGGTCCCGTTTTCCCAGCGGGAAGCCGAGCCGAGCCCCAGAGCGACCCACGTGCGCCTCACCGCAGCGCAGGATAGGGCAGGGTCCGGCCACAGGATACGGGGACGGCAACAGCACATGAAAATCCTCTTAAGCCTCTGGGTGCCGCGGCAAGGAAACGGCAGCAGCCCGTTGTTTTTACCTCCCTCGCGGTGATAGCTATCGAGAAGGCAGACCGCTACTTTTCCGGCCATTAAAACAAGCGCCTGGATATCCTGATAGGGTTTGCATGGAGCAGGGCTGAGTCTAGACCAGACCTGCGCCTGGAAAAGAGATTCAACACCCGCCCATGTCCGGGCAGGGAGAGACGGTGCGGCCGCTGGGACGAGGCTTGTACCGGCCACCCCACGGCTGCTCCCGGCTCTTCCCATCCAGCCCCGGGTGATGGTCTGGCAATGGCCGGGACGGCTCCCTGGGCTGTGGGACTCTGGGGAGCTGTGGGATGGCTCGTTAATCAGCCCCGTGTACAAATTAGCGGCACCAGCTCCCGCGGAGAGGCAGGTCGCTGCTCGGGTGGGACCCCCCTGGGGAAGGGTGCCTGCACGGCACCCCGCTGTGGGACGTCGAAGCCACCCTGAGCAAGAGGTGGAGGCACAGAGCAGAGTGGGGAACCAATATTTTAAATGATTTTTTTTTAAAGGGGACCTGAAATTACAGTAGCTGGGATGAAAGGAACGGCTGCCCCAAACCAAACCCCAAATCCAACAACGCAATCCCTGGTTTGGGGCCATTTTCTCAGCACACAGAGCGGCTCTACCTACACCCCCCGGCTACGTGCTCCGTGCTCCGGGCACCCAAACCCCACCGGGATGCTCTTTGGGACACGGCCCTTCTGCTGTGTTTCGCTGCATGCCGTGTACCCGGGGCAGCCAAGCACACAAACCGCATCTCCCGGGGGCAGCGAGGGCAGAGATGCGATGCCCCAGGCTCAGCGCAGCCCTTCGCTCCCCTGGGGAGCCCGAAGGTCCGAGGCCACCTCGCCGGCTGGCCCCAGGGCTTGCAAATGGGGGAAGCGGGAGGCACGATCTGCTTTTCCAAGCGGCCTGTCCTGGCTTCTCCACATCGTTTCCACAGGTCTGGAGCCGCCCCGGCTTCCACTGACTCATCCCCTTTTCCGCCTGGACGTGGCCACGGCCGCCCGTTCCCGCCCGGGGCTGCCCCTCACCCAAATGGGAAACGAGTGCAGCCCAGAGCGCCGGAGGAGACGACGCAGCCCAAAACGTGACGGCCGAGGACAGATCAGGATTTACCATCTCTCCCTAAGCCCTGCCCGCCTCCTAAATGGGCGACTTAATCCCCCGGCTCTCTCTGAGGTGCAGCCAAGCACGGCAGATGTAATTAGTGCGGAGCACTAACAGACTCGCCTTCAAATAGTTTGCCTGTTGCAACTGCCTCTACGGCTGTCCCCTCCTGTCCCTGGCTCCTGGTGGGCAGACACCCGGCTGCCGGCATCCCTGGGGATGCATCTGGGGATGGTCAGACCCACCTTTGCCAAGGGCGGTTCCTGGCCACCCCCACTCCTTAGGGCTGAGCTAAGGGGTCCCAAGGGCCATCCCACCATGGAGGTGGTTCCAATAAATGCATAAATGCCCCCAGAGGCACACAGAGGAGGGTAGGCGGTTTGGCCAAGCCACAGAAACAAGTCTATGGAGGCTGTCCGAGATCCCTCCAGGCTCCTCTGCAAAGGACAAGCAGCACCTCTCAGCCCTGGGTGAGCTGGGATGCCTGGGACCCCAGTCCCCGTCCCTGGCATGGATGCTCGGGGCCACCATTGTCCCCATCACTGCTCACAGCAGTGATGGAGCTGCCCCAGCCCAGTCCCAGTCTCACCTCGAAACTTCTTGGGCGGGTTGTCCAGGTCGCCGGCGGCCGGCTCCACCACGCACCGATCGTCCACCAGCCTGCGCGGGGACAAAAGCGGGAGCAGGGATGTCAGCAACAACGAGAGGACAGCGGGGCCCGAGCGAGCGGAGCGGCGTCGCCACAAACCACAGGGCTGCGCCGCCGTCGCCTGCCCCAGAGCGACGGCATCAACAGCCGCATCTCCTGTTTCCCACCCATTTGCGCCCTACAAACATCTCGCACGACCCCGCTGGGCTCGCGGAGCACGCGGCCGCTCTCGGGCACTTGCTCCGCACACGTCGCCCCTTGTTCCCCACCGCCCGCCATTTCTTTCACGCGGCGGTTTGTCATCCCCGTCCCTCGGGGCAAACGGCAGCAGATACAAATTGGCAGCGAAGGAACGCGGTGCTCCGTGTCAGCCGCGCTGCCGGGGCCTTTGCTCAGCGACCCGTGCGGGAGGCTGCGACACCCCTGTCCTGCCAGAGGGAATCCTGCCTTGCCCAGCTCCCGGCTGAGCCGAATCCCCCCCCCCCTTCCCCGGCACGCTGCACTGGCTGCAGCGTTATTTCACTGTTAATCTGGCAAAAATGCGATGAGTTTGACTGTCATGCAATGGTTCTCCTTCTCCGGCTGGGAGCTCACCCCACCACGACACGGAGGGTGTAGCTGCTGCGGATGGAGGTGGCAGGGCCCCCCCCAAACCCAGTTATTAATTATTATCTGATCAGAGGTGCTGGCTCTGCCCATCAGATGCGAAGGGCTGCGCATCTCCTCCCTGCCCACCTCTTTGTTTTCCCAGCGTCGAGCAAAAATCCCACGTGTTCGGCGTTGGGCGCTGAGGACCGCTTTCAGGGCAGATGGGACACTGCTTTTCAAAGTTAGGGAGACCAGCGAAGCATAACCCGGCACGAGATTCTGCTCAGCCCCCAAAAACGCAGAGGGACGAGCATCGCCCGAGGGGCTCGCGGCGCCGGGGCCACCCGGAGCTCGTCTGCACGGGCCCCGCGAGGCTTTCAAGGGAACTGGGTGCTCCAGCGAGACAGGCTGTACCCGCTCGCCCGCTTTCTCCCGGCCCCTGGGAAGCGATGCAGCGAGAGAAACGACGCTCCTGCCGCCGGGCGAGGAAGTGAGAAGCGTGTCCCCACCTGCGGAGGCTGAATTCAGGCAGGCGGTGAGCGTGCGAGTGGATGCAGGAACGCACCCGGGACGCCATCCCGGGAGGGAGCATCCATGGCGGGGGCAGCTCTGTCCCTGGGACAGGAGGGAAGACGCAGCCCGGCGAAACCGGGCACGTGCGTGTGGCACGGTGGCGACGGGCGCGGCGGAGCCCGTGCAGCCCCCTCCGCTCCCCAAAGGACTCCCGATCCGCCCCCCCCAACAAACCAAACACCCAAAACACCGCTGGAGCCGGACACGCTGCGCTGCAAAGGGTTGGCAAAAGCGGCAGATATCCCGCTGGCAGATCCAGCCTCCTTCCCCCAGCCCAGCCGCTCTCCGGAGGAGGGGAAAATTCCTTTCGATAGCTCGGCAGAGAGGAATTTGGCCTCGGCGCTGATGGATTGGGACCCCGGGGGACCCCGGCGCTGCTGCGTCCTCGGCAGCGGAGGCGCGGGCTGGCGCGGTGCTCTCACCACCCAGCGCCGCTACTGCCCCCGCCAGCGGCTCCCCGCTCTCGCCGGAGCTCCCCGGGGTTGGGGGAGATTAACCTTAGGTTTCAGATAAAGAAAAAAAAGCCATTTCTCTAATGCTTTTGGTGGCAGCAGAAGCTGAAAAACAATTAGCAAAGACCTAGAAGACTGTAAAAAAAAAAAACCACCCCCAAACCCAGGAGGTTTCAGCCAAAGCCTGGAGAGCCGTTCGCTGGACCGGGCTGATGTTGGCTTTGCCAACACTCGTGGTCGGCAGCGTACGGGGGTTTTGGGGCTGCCCAAACGCAACGAATGCCTTTTCCACAGGCCAAGAGAGCAGGGAAGGAGTTGGGCATGTTCCCAAATGTCTTGTGGAACACGGAGCCTCGGGAGGGCAGGGAAAGAGGTAAAGATTGGGGGGAAAAACCAGAGCGGAGCAGAAGCAGCCGTGGACTGGGGCCGTACCGCTCGTCTCACCTCGCAGGAGATATGCAAAGCCTCAGCCCAGCCCCGATGCCACTTGTAGGCGGTTTTGGTTTCTATTACTACCATTTTGATGGGGGACAGGGAGGAACAAACCCTTTTGGCGCTCACCGAAGGCCGAGCCCCGGCCGACCCGCGGGTCGGGCGCACGGAGCAAAGCACCACCCCTCGGCACGTGCTCGGCGCCCACCGGTGCCTCCAAAAGCAGAGGGTTCGATTCATCTGTGCGCTTTAAAAAAATAAAAATCCTCCGTCGCCGTGGCGAGGGGGGCTCCGAGGAAGCGCCTGACCCCCGCGGCCCATTTTTAGTGCTGAAGTTAACCGGGCGGGAGCCTCCCACCCACACCGGCTCTGCCCGCAGCGTTCGCCTGCCACTTCCCTGCGCCTGGCGTTACCGCTCCACCAGGCGGGATTAGAGATAGCGACCTGCCAGGCTGGAAGTCTTAATTAGTTAATGATCTCAAGGCAGTTTCAGCATCTTTAATCCTCGGATTACACACTCTGCAGGAATGCGAAGTGTTATTTTCATTGAACTGATACTCCAGACTTTTAACATTCTCTGGTTAAAAATTGCTGAAAATAAAAGGATTCTGACAGGGTGGACACGAGTCACCTGGGGGACTGCCGGGGCCAGGATGCTCTTCCACTAACAACCCGCCTTAGCGCGGCGGGACGGGGCAAAGCGGAGCTCCCTCCGCTACCAGGGCGGCGGGGACGCGCGGGCGCTCGCTGCCGTGCCGGGCTGCGGGCACAGGGACGGCGGCTTTCATTTCTCAGGTGTTAATGAGAAAAAGGGGCTGTTGGCGTCTGAGCAGCCGCGGGAAGACCCTGGGCGAAGCAGCAGTGTAAACCTCACCCTTTGCCTTTTCCCGTTATCCCCAAGGGAGCGCGAGGGGCCCGATCCTGCGCCACCCGAGCCTGCTCGCCCGCAGCCCAGCAAAGCGCGGGTGAGCATCTGCTTAGTTTTAAGTCGTGCAAATCATCGCAGCGGTTCCAGCGGGGCTTTCTGCATGCTTTTTTTTTTCTTTTTAAAAAAATAAAATAAAATAAAATCGAGCACAAAGTGATTCCCTGGCCCGGGGCCAGCGCGCTTGGCCTCGTGCAAGGCAGAGCCTTTGCCGGAGGTCAGGGGAAAAGCAGCTCGTCCAGCGCTGCAATCTGCAGCGGTCGGACACCCTGAACCTCCCCGGGGACGGCGGCCAGCTGGGGCTGACGTGGAGGCATTGCTCCTGCAACGAGAACCTGGGCTGGGGAAGAGGACGGAGTCTTCCCCGGCCGCGGTGAACGCGATGCCGAGGGGAGCTCCGGCACGCCACGGTCCAGGGGGACACCGGGAAGGAGAGCTCTGGGAGGAGGGGAGCCCCAACCCGGGCAGGAGCACCCGGCCACAAAGCCCACCAACCCCTGGAGGTGAGGATGAGGAGGAGAAGGAGAAGGAGGAGAAGGAGGAGGAGGAAGAGAGCTCACTGTTGGGCACAGGGCTGGGTCAGCCCCCCTGGCTCAGGGTGCAAGATGGGCGCCGAGCCCACAGGGAGGAAGAAAAAATGAAGTGAGCGAAAGCAGGGAAGACACAAAAATGCAGCTTCTCCTCCTTTTCCGCTCTTGGCCTCGCGTGCTTCTCCTCCCCGCAGAGCCGAGTTCGTCCTGACCCGGCAGAGCCGGAGTTACCCTTTAACCAGCTGCGTTTCCCTGAACTGCTCCACCCTGCAAATCCACCTGCAATCACAATTACAGCCAGCAAAGGTGTTATTTCACCTTAAACAGCCAACGGCCGTTCAGGCAGGTTTGCCACTGGCCCTTCCCCTCTGCACACCCACAGCACCGGTCCCCGAGCCCCCGGCGGGTCCTGGGACCCCCCTGGGGATGGCAGGGATGGGGCAGCACATCCCCCCCGGCAAGCACAGGCGCCTGCACTGCATTTCTACTGCTTTCTGGCTCCGGCCATTGGGTGCTGGTTTGTCAGGGACACCAGATAAGACGGGGACGCTCGTGACAGCAGTGTCTCCCAGGGCTCACAGCATCACCCCATCCATCACGCCGGAGCAGGAACCAAATCAAGGTCTCCCAGCTCCCTTCCCTGCTTGGCCACTGGTTTGCTTTGCCTGAATGATCCCCCACAGGGCACCCCACATCAGCGGCTGTTCCCCCCCATCCCAAACCCAGTCCCAAAAGTTCCCTCTCCCCAAGCACAGGAGTTACCAGCGACAGTCCCAAAGCAGCTGCACGTCGAAGCTCTCCGCAGCGGGGTGCCATGCCCCGGCAAAGCCACTGCCCAGTGCCAACCCCACATCCCTGACCCACACGGCTGCTTTTGCCCTGAACTGTTTCAAGCTGCCATCTCCTCGGACACCTTTCATTTGCCACAGCGAAGCCACAGCAGCGAAGTCGGGCAGCCCCACAGAGCCATTCCCCACCTCCTGGACGGGAGCAGCCCCGAATGGAGCCAAGAGGGAAGACCAAACCACCCTCGGGTCCCTGCATCTCACAAACTCCTCCTGGGCACCTTCCCATGTCCCCAAAACCACTTCTGGCATCTCCGATACACCCATCCCGTCCCCCCCATCTCCCCCAAGGGACCGCGGTGCTGTGCACACAGCCGAGGGATGCGACCAGCAGCGCGGCTGCCCTCAGCCCGCTTCCCCCGACACCTCGGGGCTCCGCTGCTCTACAGCGGCCAGTTCTCGCCCTGCCTTCCCATGGGACTTCTTAAGTAACCTCCTCCTTTTGGGCTGGCTTTAAGGTTTTAGCTCGTTTGGGTATTTTGGCTCAGCGTTCTCCCACCTAGCCCAGCACTTGAGCACACAGGATCACTCCCCACCCTTTGGCGGGATGTTTTTCCTCCTTCAGAGCAAACGCCCACTGCAGAGAGGGTGTGCGGGAGGAAGGGTTTGTGCCCGGGGGCCTTCACGGGTGCGATTCGGGGGGGGACCGGGAGCAGAGGAAGCTCAGCCAGGGGCTGCAGGGCTCCCTCCGCCTCTGCCGCCGCCCCCCTCCATCATCCTCAGCGAGTTCCCTGCACAAAAGGAGGAAAGCACTGCAAAAAATATAATAAAATAAAATAAACTGAGACTTGGCGTTAATAAAGGGTCTGATTCTGCTTCCTCGCTGCTTTGCAAGGCATCCCCCTGACCGCGGGACACCCGTATGAAGAGGGAAGTCCGGTGCCGTGCGAGCGGCCGGTGCAGCCCCCGGGTACCCCCACGCACCCGGGGCTCAAGGGAAAGCTGCTGCTTTCCTGACGGAGCTGCAGAGAGCCCGGCGAGCTCCTGCAAGCGATGGCACCCATCCCTCTGAAGGCAAGGACGGCAAGAGCAGCCAGCTCAGCCCCGGCTGAGACCCTGCTCTTCCCATTTCCCCGCAGCCCAGGGCAGGACTTCACCCTGTCACCGGGGCGTCAGGGCTCCCAGACCCGCTGCCAGACACCACCAGTGACAAAGCACTGGGATTAACGGGTTTAACGCCAAGCAGGAGCTGCAGCAGAGCCAGGCAGGAGGAAGCATCCCCACCTCCTTCCCTGTGCCCTCATCAGACCCCTTTCCCCTTCCTCAGCCTCTCCGGGCATTTGGCAAACGCAGCCGCGGAGGAGCTCGGTGCAAGCGGCTCCAAACTCCACTGTGCCTCCCACCAGCGGTGCACCCCCAGCACAGACGGACAGAGCCCCGAGTGTCCCACAGTACCGCCTGTAAGAACCATCGGGTCGTTATTTAGGTGACATTCACACCTGCGTCAGGCGGGACAGCCCGGCGATGCCAGCAGCGCTCTCGGGAGGAGCTCACTGCCCTGCCGGGACGCTGGCACGGGGATGTCCTTCCAGTCCCTAAAGGGGCTCCAGGAGAGCTGGGGAAGGACTTTTTACAAGGGTATGTAGTGATAGGACGAGGGGAATGGCTTCAAACTGGAAGAGGGGAAATTTAGATGAGATATTAGGAAGAAGTTTTTCCCTGTGAGGGCGGTGAGCCCCTGGCGCAGGTTGCCCAGAGAAGCTGTGGCTGCCCCATCCCTGGAGGTGTTCAAGGCCAGGTTGGACGGGGCTTGGAGCAACCTGGGCTGGTGGGAGGTGTCCCTGCCCAGGGGACTAGATGATCTTCAACCCCCTTCCAACCCAAACCATTCTATGATTCTGTGTCACAGCACTGGCACATTGGGGTACATCCCTTAATGTGACGCTTGTGACCAGCACCTGAAGACACTCCATATCATCCCATATAAGCAGAGGGTCCCACTGTAGACCCTCAGCCATCCCACAGCCAAAACCAATCCCTCTGCAAGGAAGGATGGACGCTTCCGGCAAGGTGCTCAGCACCCGGCGTGGGGTTGGCAGAGCTATTTGCCTTGCAAATGAGTTAAATAAGGTCCCAAGCTGTGGCAGGAGGGCTCGGGAGAAGCACTCTGGGTGAGTCACCCAGTCCCTTATCGCAGGAGTGATTTAAGGTGTGGTTGGGTCTCTCAGGTCGCAGGACACAAGAGAAAACAATTTCAGAGGGCGGGAAACAACCGGGAGAAAGCAGAACACCGGGAAAGTGGGGCTGCCCAGCAAAAGCCGTGCCGGGGCCTGGGAAAAGAGGGTGTCCAAGCAAGCCCTGCTTTTCAGATGCTTACAAGTCAGTCTCAAGAAGCACTCTGTAAAAAGGGGGACCTGGGGTCCAGAGCTGCAGAGGGACCGGAGCTCCAAGGAGTCTAAACACCTCTTAATTCAGCCGTTGGGACGTGCTGCATGGGCTGATAACCAGCGTTGGGTCCCAGCGGAGCCTCCTCCGGACCTGATTTCACAGACAGGCTGGAGGGGTGCTCAGCGCCGAGTGGCCGAGGCTGCAGCCCCTGCCTCGGGACGGCTCTGCTACTGGGAGAACAGGCCAGCTAGAAGGAGACCTCTCCGAAAAGGAACCTGGGGATGTCCTCCCACCCATCCAGGGATGGTTGGGCACAGCCGGGCTGCATCCTGCACGTGCAGCACCTTCTGCCCGACGCCGTATAGTTGCGCGGACAGGGATTTTGTGCCTGGGTCTGGACCCACTTGCACCCAGCAGCCCATTTTTGAACCGCATCCCACCACCGACCGGTGGAAGGCTTCGGTGGGCATTAACCCAGAGGCTGCGCCTGCCCAGCGGTGGGTGCGCGAACATGTGTAGGCGAAGGTATGTACGTCTCCGGTTATACATAGGCATGTGGGAGCAAGTGCATTCATCGCAGATTATAGAGCCAGGCAGCTCCTGCCCCAGGAATCCCATCCAAGTCAGCATTCCAGGCTGAGCTCAGCCTCTCCTACAACCAGCATGGGGCAGGCGTGCTGGCACAGACCCACACCCACCCGCTTGGGGCTGCGGGCAAGGTTTGGGTCCCTGCTTCGGGGTAAGGAAAAAACCCACCCGTGCTCGGGGGCATCCGGCAGCCCCGCCAGAGCCCTCCCGGTGCCGCAGGGCAAACACGCTCCTGGCAGGAACAAGCAGCCGGCGGATGGAGAAGGGCATCTCTTGGCCTGGCTTTGCCCGGGTGCTGCTTTAGCAGCACTGTTGGCTTGCATGGAAACAGTGGGGACAAGGGACAGGTCCTCAAGCTCTCCGCTCATCTCCCCAGGTCGGGCTGTGGGATCCCCTCACCCGTGCTGACATGTCCAAGGGGCTGCAAGGAGTCGGCTCAGCCTGGAGCTGGCAGTGCCCTGGTCCCCCCAGCCCTGAGCAGCACTTGGTGGCCATGGGCACCCGTGTGTTGGTGGCCCTGCAGTGATTCCCGCTGACCGCCGGGTGTGTGGGACCCCGAGAGGGGACAGCGAGAGCCATCACTGCCTGTCCCAGGGGATGGCAGCCTCCAGCCACACGGGACAGGGTTGGAAGCACTTCATCACCCCATGCTCCAGGAGGGATCCCGGCTGCCCGAGCCATCCCGCTCAGCCACACACACAACCCCTTCCTAATCCCACCAACCCCTCTCGCTGCTTAAACCCATTTCATCTCCCCCAGCCCCTACTGGGGGGGGGGAACAGTTCCTGGCCATGGCTGCCGGAGAGAGGGTGGGCTGTGGGGTCCCTCCAGGGCCCCATCCTGCCCCCGGCAGCGACCGGAGCCAGTGGAGCACCCGGGGGTGCACAGCCCCCCGTCCCCAGCACCTGCGCCCATCCCTGCTGTGCCACCCGGACTTTCCAGCCCCTTTTCCCACCGGGCTCAGGCTCAGCACCACTTTCCCATCCCATCCCATCCCATCCCGGCTGCCCCCCGGCCGGGGCTGGCTGGCGGGCAGACCCGGGAACGTCTCACTCACCCCAAAGTGCTGATGAAGCCATTGACGGAACCTTCGGCGTAGAGGGAGACGATGTCCCCGATGTGCAGGAAACTTGACATCTCATTCATGGTTACCCTCGACCCGGCGCGGCCCCGTTCCTGCCCCAAATCACCTTCCCGTGCCGAAATCCACCATGGGGCGAGCGGAGCTCGGGGGTCCCCCTGCTCCGAGGTTGGGGGGGGTTATCCCAGCCCGGCTCCGGCTGGATCCCTGCGAGCAGCGACGGGGAGCGGGAGGGCGGCGAGAGAACCACGCACAACTTTTACATGTGCTGTGCAGGAAAGGAGCCAGCGGGGAGGAGGAGGAGGAGGAGGAGGAAGAGGAGGAGGAGGAGAAGGGGGTGGGGGGGGATTAAGCTCAATTAGAGGTTTTGCATGCGATCTGTCCGGCCGTCCGTGGCTCCGTCTCTGCTCAGCTTTCTACCTGCAGCCAATGGAGAGCGATCAGGAAGTCCTGCTCGAAAAAGCATGCAAATATTTTTGGCCTGGGAGGAGAAGCGGAGCTGCCCGGGGAGGGGAAAGTGTGTGTATTGCAGGGGGGGGGGA